>JAZGTI010003106.1:0-23134 GCA_036877585.1 Botia kubotai
GTCTTATCAGCGGATAACTGTCTTGATTCACATTCAAGAGGCATCACCATTCCCCTAAAGTAACAAATGCAGAATACAGACCACTTTGTAATGCTAAAGCAAGGTTTCTTCTTAAAGCAAACCAATCCGAATCCATTCATCATGTAATGAACTGTATGCCATGTCCACATACACAATCCACATACAGTATGATGACCACTAAACCAACAATCATTGCTTTAGTTTTCATCAAAGCTGAACTTCTTTTCATATTCCGATCAGCCATCCTTGCAGGATCCTACTGAATGCGAACTCACCAGAACTTCTTTGGCCTCCTGATTCGGAAGGGAGAGCAAGGCATTGTGGATCTCTTTTTGTCAGGTTTAAATTGATCTGCTTTTTAAAAATCTTCCTTACTGAAGGTCACACTGGGACAGATAAGAGGTCCACAGACTTTATGAGATTATGGATCACACAGTCATCAGATCCTTTCGTACCGTGACAGGCTAAAAAGCGTTCTTCAAGTGTCTTCTTCCTCTCAGACTTATTCAAAACTTAAACTGGTGAGAGATTTTTACAGAGGATATATGGAGAGCGGTCCAAAAGGTTGAAAATCTGGGTTTCAAAATCTGGTTTAAACCAGAATGTTCTAAAATCAAAATAAATAAATCTTATTTAATATTATTAGGTAAAGGATTATTGGTATTATTAGGTAAGTATTAAATATTATTTAGAGAAAATACAAAGAATTTAGGATTATGTAATATTTCTAAGTCACTAATCAAATAAGCAATTTGTGACATTTACCACATTATAAACAACTCATTTATACAAAAGGTCAGATGTTCCTTGCTTCTATAGAAACTTTTGAAGCCCATGCCAGCTTAGACGTCCTGTCATTTCGCTTCGACGTTTTAAATCATTATGCAGATAATATAATTTGCGATCATAAAAGTGCATTAAATCAGATGTCATTTGGACCCCTGAACCCTGAACATTTACATATCTTTTAGCTCATCTGAATTTTTCTGCTATTGTCACCACTATATTACCATCAGATTGAATAAGAAACAATCCTTTTATCCATTATATTCCTATATTAACATTAGTTTGAATAAGAATCAACCCTTTTTCTATTATATTCTTACATTAACATTAGATTGAATAAGAATCAAGGCTATTTTCTGTCCCTCTCTGCTCTGCTAACTTCAGTCTATGGTCAGCTGATGACACGGCATGTTTTGCATCCTGCAGCAGACTACACTGCAACACGCACAAGCTACAAAATACATCATCTTCAGCATCAGACATATCCAGCATATCAATCTCCTCCTCATAAAGTCGCTGATGTGTGCTGTTATATGCTGAAATCTTCATCAAAAGTCAGTCCTATTAATCTGAGAAGCAGATCTGTCCTAAAACACGGTCCATGCCCGAGGGTGGGTGCAGTGAGTCCCTTTTCCGCAGATGCAGGCTGTTTGCCAGAGAGGCGGAGACTGATGCCGGACAGTCCTTAGGTTATGGCAGAGGTGTCGAACCCTCTGCTTCATTCCATGAGAAGGTTCATCTTGCCTGACCTTCAGGTCTGCTGTCCATCTGCGTCTGGTGTCCTGAGCAGGCCTTTACACACTGCTTGCCAGCGTTCACTCACCCAAACACAGGAGTGAGAGTGTCACTCGTGTGCCTCAGACACTCTGTCCTGCCAACACTGCGGATCTGCCTGCTGTCACCGTGGCAACAATGTGTTCTCTGCGCTCCGGACATTTTCATCCCAAAACCGCTGCCTGAACTAAACACGCTCTGTGTGTCTGATCTCTCTCTGTGATCATCTGTGACACTCCTTGAGTGGTCAAACTTAACCAGACTTGTCTTGACATTTAAGATACAGAGTTAAGACCAACAGTAACCAGAGAGGGACGAGCAAGAATTAGGCAAAGCAGTTTGTGGAATAAAGAAGTTTGCCTTCAATCATCAGCAAAACATTGTCAGCCCCAATTTAAAGCCGGACTGTGTCATTTCTGTACCACTAGTGGCACTAAATGGAATTGGAAAAGAAAATGATGATGCCAGGTTTTTAAACAGGTTTCCCAAACTTAAACCCAAACATTTGCTATTGGTTGAACTAATGTTGCCATTTAAGAAGCAGAGCGATGTGAAAATAGCCATACAGTCACAATATTTACACTTTTAAGTGTACATCTGCACATTAAGCTGGAATAGGAAGTAAATACACACAGCAGCTTTAATTAGTCACCAAACTGAAAATATGATATCAAACAGTACTGGTAAGAGCGGCCGCCACACTGAAGTGCCTCAGAATTGTTTCTTTCCAAAGTCACTTACAGCAGAAGGAAAATTGCCTTTCCTCAGTGACTGATAGCCTGGAGCAAAGCTGCATAAAAGCTTGTGGGTTCTGGAATGGCAGTTTCAGACTGTGGCTAAATAAAATGAAAAAGACTGTACTTACCACAAACTTCTGGCTCTGGAAAATGTCTTGTCAACCCTGAAAGGACAAAGATAATTTCAGTTAGAGAGGATTTCTTGTACCTGTTTCTCTATACAGCGCAATCTGTGGTCTGAAAGATCAGATTCACAATTGGTTGTTTCTATTGTGGTAAAAGAAGGTTTTAAAAGAGATCTGAAATACAATGTAAAAAAACTGTAGCTCTTCCACTTTTAATTAAAAAAGTTAATTAAAAATCACCCGTGTGATCATAAACGGTGTGGATGTCATTTTAGAATCACCCCTAATTTACATGGTTCTTATCAACTTTAAGCTCATGTAGCTTAATTGGTAAAGCACTGCATTAATGGCGCAAAGGATGTAGGTTCGATTCCCACAGCACCCACATACTGATAGAAAATCTAACTGTTGAAGTACTGTGAATTGCTTCAGATGAAAGTGTCTACCAAATGCATATATGTTATTAATAATCTGATCCTGACAATTTGAGGCTAACCATGATAAAGTTTTATGTAGCTGGTCATGTGATTTTAACATACCCTTATGTAGAATAAAACAGGTTTGTCTGGACCACTGATAAACATTTGTCAAAAGCATTTCATTAAATGTTTTGTTATAAGTTAAATGCTGAAAAGTTACCTCAGATCCTTCCTCCTGTAGCAGACCACTTTCTAGTCAAAATAAAACAACAAGGCTACAACATTGCAGCAGTTAAGGGAGAGAATGATTTAAATTAGCTGCAAAACAAGAACATTGTATCTCTCTCTGTAAGCAGCATAATATCACATTAAAACAGCATCGCTAGAACAGATGTTAACATTTAAAACATTTTTTTTGTCCTGTACTATAAAAAAAGCCGTGGAGCATTTTGTAGGGAAACGTTGACTCAGACATGATCTCGGCCACCAGATGGTGTTCTGATGCAATAGTCCCTCGTCAACAGACAAACTAGAGCTCAAACTTGTGCTTCTAACATGTGCGTCATCTGCAACGTGCAGGAGATTAAAAAACATTTTAGAAACGTGCTTCTGCAACACATGGGACAAGTAATTAAACACCAAACTAAAGACCAAAATTAACAGGTGTCATGTTCTTGCGTTCCAAGCTGTGCGACTGTTAGTTAAGAAAATGCAAAATAATATTTACAATAACCACCAGACAGTTCAGCTGTTTTTCCCCTTCTGCTGTTTAGATATTCTCCTGCTTCCAGTATCCATTACTTTAGATGTATTATCCCCTGTTCATCCAGTCTGACAGTACGCTCTGAAGCCCGAGAGCAGGAATTCATCTTTCCAGGAACCTGCCTGTCCTGGCTTAACTGCATACCATCAGGATTCATACTATACCACCTCACATCTGTGGTATTCCTGAGCCACAGCCAGAAATAGAGGCAGGATTGTTTCCCTGAGACAGGATGCAAAGAGACTGAAAACATCACTGGTGTGTGTGTGGGGGGGCGGGTTGTATATGTGGTTTACAAGGACACAAATGTGTATAATGACGTGTATGACAATGTAAACGTGGTTTATGGGGACAATTCCTGTGTCCTCATAAACCGAATGGCTTAAAAACATACTTAATAGTGTTTTTATTTTAATTAAAAATCTATTTGATTTGCTCATTATAAAATCATTACACTTATGGAGAGTCCTCGTAAACCACATATGGAAGTATATGTGTGTGTGTGTGTGTATGCTGACAGCTGTGGAACAGTGGATTTTAAATTCTCTATTCTGACACACCTCATAACAGACAGAGGACAATCGATGTCACGGATGCTGAGGTTTCCTCTGACAGTGTTTCAAATAAGTCACAGCTGATGTTAAACGCTGGCACCTTAGTGGCACTCAGTCTCAAGTACACCGTCATGGGTTTCCACAAACACAGACTAAAATAAACTAAATTACGTGGTTATTTATAACATCCTCACATCAAGTCAATGCATGTTTGATGCTAATAGGAGCTGAAAGTGTGCTTAAGTCAGGAACATTATAAAAGGCATTTATTTTGAATGTTTTGCAGGCAATACACTCTCTGTCAGCGTGGCGCTTGTCTTTGCTGATAATGTGTTGACATTGCTAATAATGTATCACACATTTTAGCCTTATGTGTCAATGATTACGCGTCATGAATCTGTATTTGTTTACAATGCTGATAATGTCTAATGAATAATATAGCCAGTCACAACACGCAGCTCTCATAAAACAGATTCACGGCCTAGAAACGACAATAAGGACGGCAATAGTGTTACACAACTTACATTATATTCACAGCATCACTCTGAGTCACAGCTTATTTTTGTCTTGTATTGTTTCTGTTATCCAAACACAGGCCTGAGAATGTTTCATCCAAGTCATTTTAAAGGTGTACAGTCTAACAAATAACCATCGCTAAGTTAAAAGGGTTTTGTTTGACAGTTTCATTGCTTAAACAAAAACACTGATAACAATATGGCAGGAACTATAATTATCCACGCACGTCCTGAGAACACTCAGCCAAAGCGAACCACATCAAGTTGTGTAAATCTTTCCACTGAATGTAGCTGAACTGAAGTACAATGAAAACTTTGGCTCAAATCTCTTTTGCCTTTTGGCTCCAAGTCTTCTGTATGTCTCCTCAGCTCACACTTCATTCAAGGCAGTTTAAAAACAGTATAACTGTTAGATTCTTGATTTTTTGGAGTGAACTGTACCTTTAAATTGTGTGTACGAGTTACGAGTTTTCCACCAGCCTCTGAGCACAGCAATAGCTAATAAACTCAATAAGTCTACATGCCCTTTTTATTAATTCTTTTTTTATCATTATGAATGAACAGCGCACAGAACCCAAACAAATCAGATGCCTGGTTGGCAAGAGGAGATCGATTTATTGTGTTAAGATTAGAAAACATGACTGCCGTCTAAACCCTGTCATGCATGTCAGCCTTGACGTTTGCGCAGCTGGGACGCGCTCGCAGTCTCTCTAGTTTAATTAACTTCACTTTATATCCACAAATACACAGCAAAGGCCCCAGTTATTCAGATACATAAACAACGCATCGCTCAAATGCACTTAAATGCACTCATAAGATTATATAAAGTACTGAGGCTTGCAAGGAATGAATCAGTTTGTATATAAATGATGCAGTGAGTGACAAATCTTTATATTTCGTTGTATTATTGCAAATGTATCTTGTAGATTATACTCCTGTTCTATAAATGGTATCTTCTTTCTAAGGGTCATTGTAAGATGGAAAGGCATGTCTAGTTTAATATGATACCTGTGATCTATCATGTTAATTGACTTAGTGTCACAGTTTCTGAGAAAGTATATACAGTTTTGGTAGGCTGTCTGGATACTGTGTGTTGTAGTTACTGTGTGTTGTAGTTATCATTCATTCAGTCATGTTTATACTTATAAACTGATTACAATGTTAGTATTATTACTTAGTATTACTAATATACATTTTGTGAGAACCATACATTTTGCAATAATACCATGTATTCCATATGTGTTCTATATATTTCATAATTGTTCTTATTTTTTCAGTAATTCTTTATATGTAAAGTTGCTTTAAAACAATGCTATATTTTTAAAAAGTGCAATATAAATAGATTGCAATATAAATGCAATATAAATATAAACTGATCTGATCATTTGATTCGTCTGCTATATTAAGGTGCACTGTGATTTATGATGCATTTAGGAACCATCATCACTATGTAAAATGATAAGAATCTAACAAAACTCCAGTCACTTTGTGTTAGTAGCCCACAGAAGATTCAGAAACATAACATGTCTTCATCCTCGGACTCGGGTTCACCTCCTCTTCTGTTCCACACAAAAACTCATAAAGGGAAATTGAGTTTGGGTGTGGTGAAACTCTTAAGCTAAACCTTGACTGAGCCAAAATCTCCTCGGAGGATAACTGTTTAACTACGTGCTCTGTAGTCTTAAGTAATTTGCCAGCTAATATTAATGGACATTATTAAATGCACACTAAGTCAAATATTTGCCTGATTAAAACCGAATATATTAACGATCTTTTAACTTCTGAAAATTCTGAACAAAATATCTGCATCTACAAATTAATAAAAAACATGACCCATCGGTTGACACTGAACGCTAACTTTTTTGTTTATCTTGCAACGTCCGGCAGTTTCCTCGCTTATGATGTCGTCAGTAAAATGTCACATTACGCATGTGTTTTTAATTAATGTTATACAGGTTAATAGTATTGGACTGCGTTTAATTACATGCACGTCATAAACAACACAGATAATGTATAATCTTAATGGACACATTTGTCTCTAAAAAGGTTTCTAAAAGTCTCGAGTAATCCTTTATGATTCATCGCTTGGATTCTGAGCATTATTCAGAAGGTCCTATAGAGAGCCAGAGGTTCTATCTTTTGGTATCTTTAGAATTTATGTAATAATGTAGTACTGCACTGAAAACCTCTATGAACTCATACAATATATTAAAGAACAGGTTGTGATAGCTTGGGATTTATAACACTGCAATAAAAGTTTCTCAGTTACTGAAGTGTACAGTACAAGATACAGAGTAAACTGTAAATATTTGAAACCGGAGAGAATATTTTATTGCTGATAAGGAATAAAATGACTTCCTGAATTAAAGACATTAAAGCTGACTTACCCTAACACCCTGTCTGTATCACACGCTACACGCCACAATGGCTTGAGCTGGTCTACATTGGAAGCGTTAAAACCGAAATGTTCATGAACATGGACCACTCAGCTGCAAGCCCGATGAAGACTCGATGAGTTTAGCAACAATAAAATGGGCCAATAGCTATGCACATCCAATCTTTTTTCAATGGAAATATACTGGTATAAAATGTGACTTATTTTTATAATGTTTCTATTTGTACACCTGCATACGCATATGATGAGAATCAAAAGATTTTAGAAGACCAAAGATCAGAAACATCACAAGTTGGCTTTTATGTAACGGTTAGAAGATTTTTAATATATAACAAATAAAATTAAAGGTCTAAAATTCATACACACACACACATTTTATTTGTAATTAAAATCAATTTAATTTCAGACAAACCAGTCAACCAAATAAAGTGGCTGGAGTAGCTCTTTAATGTGTGACAATACAATAGGCTGCGCAGGCAACAGGACCATGCTAACCAGCCAGGCCTTGAGCCCTTGGCCCCTGCTCAGCTGAGTAAATCACTGAGCAGAACAGTCCTCATGGTCACTGATCAGCAGCCTTGTAAAGAAAACCACACGTATGATACAAACTTAACCCCTTTCAACTGGACCAGAAGTCTATTGTATGTAAAATAATGGATTATTTTAAGAAAAGAATCTTACTTTGTGTTAATAACATTTATTAGGTGGCCAGGTTTGCTGGTGCATCAGGTTTGTCATATTGAGTTGTAAATGATGAATGCTTATAGCAGATTATCATAAAACAACAAACGCTTAAGAATAAATCACACAATAGAAGAATAAAGGCTGAGAACTGCTGATGCAAGTAATGATAGGTCTTAAAGACGTTATCTACATGTTTCCATGGTAATGTCACAAACATGATCAAAGACATTGTCAAAGTTAAAGACTGTGAAGTAAATTATGCTGCAGCTGGGAGACCTAGTTTTGTCACTGTACTGTACAACGCAATATACTCTGAAACCACAAAATATTCAGAGGTAAGATTTATATTTTGAAGGAACATGAAGCAGATGACATGCAGTACATTCAGACAAGGGATCTCAAAATGCTACATATAGAACCTTTTTTTGTACAACTGTCAGTCAAGATAAGCAGAGACTTTAGATCTTCGATGCTGATTGGCTAATACAAACCCTAATACAAAGTTTAAATGGGCATGACACTTCTGATAAGAAATGTTCCTGTGATATCACCTCACAAAATAAAAAAACTCAACATATAGCATTCTCTCCTCAGGCCTGCTGTAAATATCTGTGGAAATAGTATGTCTGGATTGACAGGTATAACTAATGTCTCATACAATGTGTGAGGGAAGGTGTTACACCTGCTGTGTGGTGAACATGACTTAACCGAGACAACAGCCCTCCAGTCACTGTCAATACACTGTGCACACTAACTAGAGCATTCCATAAACTTGCATCAATTTTTCATAAGTCCCTACACAGAGTGTTACAAATGACAATGTGCACAAGCTATTCTTGTTGTCAGTGACAATCTTGTCTTAAATAATGCATGTTGTTCATTCTTTAAAAAAACATTTACACTGTACACATAAACATCTGATCTCAGTTCAGTTTTGTGTGAGAAACTGAAAAGTGAAAAACATTATTTAGAAAGTGTAAATTAAAGCAAAGAGGTATTGATTCCACTGCAAATACTGAATCATAATATGTAGGCTAAACCTCAGACTGCACACTGTCAACATACAACATCTGAAAGCAACCACCGAGTAAAGTGTAAATGTACATGTTGATTGCACAGTACAGTTGATGTACTGTACTTTAATGCCTCTGAGACACTGGCGACACATGCAGCACTACCAGCCGCGGGTCTACAATGCGACGGACAGATGAATGCATGCTGTTGCGTTGACACATGCGATTTTGACTCTTCACACTGCCCACAAATCTGATTTGCTTTTCAAATTCAATTTTTAGAACTGACCGTCTCCACTATTATTTTGCATGAAATGTTGTTATTTTGTTCAGACAACGCAGTCAGTATACAGTAGTGTATGTATTGACGTGTTTCTTCTATTTCTGTGATGTCCACATTTGCTATTGTACAACAGCACAGGTGCAGAGACCCACTGAAAGCACACAACACATGTCATGTGACACTGAAGGCCGGAATGCCTCAAACGTGTGACAGTCAGGGTCAGGTCACTCGCAAATATGACCTAGCGTCTCGGTATCAACTCTGGAATCGCTGAAATTGGAGCGTGTGATTGATGGTGGGTTACACGGCTTGGGTCCTCGGTGTGAATTCAGGAAGTGCGTCTAACAGCTGCCCATCAGAATGAATCAACAGTGTTTGTCTCCTGAAATAAGACTGAAATTAATCTTCAACACGGCCACTGAATGTGAACGTGAGAGTGAATTTGAATCAGATGAAGGACAGAGGGGTTAGTGTTGGTTTAGCGACCTTCCTGAGAGACCTGGACGAGTGGCCACAGACTCTTGAGATACACACGGCGCATGTTTTTTTGTAATGCAAACGAAAACCTAGTGAACGGGTTTAACAGCCTCTTTAAAATGCCACTCAGTGCTCTCAGCTAGGCCGAAAAGTAAATGATGATGTAAAAAAATATGCCAGCATGTACCTTTAATCTTTCTCAGATTAAAGGTACACTTTCTCAGAACGTTGGCTAACATTCTCTAAAGGTTCTCCCAAAGTTATCCAAAAAATTCTTGCAGTAAGGTTAGATGAATTGTTTAACATTATATATAAAAAAGTTGTTGGTGTAACAATGTTTTAAAAATGTTACAGAATCAAAACATTCTTATAACCAAGCAATAAAAAACTGGATGTTTTGAATGTTCCTAGAACTTCTATTTCTTATTTATTTCTTATATTATTTTATTGTTTTGTTACTTAATGGAAATGTTAGGGAAATGTTCTTACAATCTACAATTGTTAGCTGCGTTGTCATTTAACAGCCAAAAAATGCAATTATTAAAATCAGTATTGTGCTAAAAGTAAACAACATATAGGCAGACAAAAAGAAACCAGAAATGGGCATGAATTAAGAACAATTTTGTTGTTAAATGGTTGTGTTTGTCTGTTACTTGTTGTCACTGCTTCGTGCCCCACTGCTCAACAAAAACACTGAAACTAAGCATAAAGAATCTGCTGACCTCCAAGAACCAGTGATCGGCACCACTGGGTGCAAAACAACGAGGAGCTTTTCCACATGGCTGTTTCTTAACAGCGGACACTCAGAGCTGGCCTTGTTTTTCAACTGCCATTGAGGGCAGTATTGTACACACAGGTCTTGTATGAGTCAACAGCGGTTCTTATGACTCAACTCGGGTGCCATGAGGATTTATTTCAGAAAGTAAGTGCGAGACAGAAAACGTAAGAGAGAGAGAGAGAAAAAATATATTTCATGATCTGGGACAAAGCCCAGCTCTGCTGTTTATTTCATTAGACTCCATTAAGAGTTCATGAGGCCAGTAAGATGGGCTAACAAAACAATGCCAGACTTAATTTAGAAAATGACTGAATCCATCTGAGGTCATCTGATGGAACCATCTACATCCAGATCCTCATTCAGACTCAGGCACATGTCTGGAGACACCTGCATAATCAGATCCTTACTCTCCATGTACAAAGAGCCTAGCGCAAGTAACTAAAATGTTCTTTGTTTCCACAGGATGGGGAAGGTTTGGTGTTTAATGGTTGATGCATCAAACCAAAGACTTGTTTATACTATTGCGTAGTTTGATTCTCGCAAGAAATGCGTCATAAGCCATTACCATTAAAACCTTAAACAGTAACACCAAATAAATAAATTGTAAATTTCTTCATTGCCAAACTCACAGAGGGTTTAACCTAAATATAATGTTTGTGCCTTAAGCAGTGACCTCCCCTTGAGGTCTGTCTATATTCTGTAAGGCAAGTGAACGTTCACATGCGGCCACGCAAACGTCAATCACCTGCAAGCAAATCTATTACTTGTTATCTACACCCGGAGCAATTTTCAGAGATGGCTTTTAGATGTCACAATCACCAGCACCAGCAAATGTCAAACCACAGCCGGAGACAATTTACAGAGGAAAATGAAAAAACAATCAATACAGATAATTTCCTGCCATCAACAACATCACTACAAAAAAGCTGAACAGTGAAGCGAACTCTACAAGTCGCCCATTCAAATTCTTCATAAACTACCACTCAAGAGTTTTCTTAAACTTTCTATTTTACAGTCACAGAATTAATATGATGAAATAGCACAAATATGGACGTAAGGAAATATGTAGTGACAACATCAAAACCAAAAAGTAGCCAATCCGTTTGGTGGAGTGGAGCACTTAATCATGCTGTCAGTTCATGCTGTATTTCCTTCATTATTTGACACAATTTTATGCACATGCCCTTTCAGCCAAATTTATTTAGGATTAGAAACATAAACTTAAGTTAAGTGTGTGCAAACTTTTGACTGGTAGTGTATCTGCCCAACAGGGAATGTTTTCAGAATGTTTGCTAACATTCTCCAAAAGTTCTTTTCAAGGTTATCAAAAACATTCTTACAGTACCATTATTAGAACTTTATTAGAATGTTAGTAGAACATATTATTAAATAATATGTTCTACTAACCCTAACCCTAAATATATAATACAATATCATTATTATATATTATAATATATACGATTTTGTTGACTGAATGGAAACATTAGGGAAATGTTCTTATAACTTAAAAATGTTAGCTGGGTATTTAAGGAGAGTCTTGATGAGTGTTTGTCAGCATTCCTGTGATCAGGTCAGCTTGACACAGAAAACACTCGCCCTTGACAACACAGAGAACTGAAATGTGTCAGCCTCACACCTGTTGAGCGGACAGACGGAAGAATCTCAGCGGAGTCTGACGGAATTCAATTCAGCAGACATTTCTGTCCCGATTCGTCCCATGTGAAGCCACAGATCATTTAAAGCGGGCTTAATCGAATCCTCCAGGCCTGATGGAGAGTGCAAACTGCTCGTGATTGTGTTAGACTCCCCCCGGCTGGTTCACAAACACAGACTTTCTGCCTGGATGTGTTTCTCCTTCAGTCAACTGCAGTAGTTAATTCAATCTAAACTCAATTACCCTCTTCATTATAACAGTCTTTAATAATCGGTTTCTCTTGCAGGAAAACTGCTCACCAGAGCTGTTATAATGCATTACACTGTGACACTGTCAATCTTCTACACGATGAGAGATGGAATCAAGTCTGTATGGCTCAGCTTGTACGATGCATTAGCATTCAAAACGTGCTGTTATGATATCGCTCCACCAAACCCTTTAACCAGAGACGGCTAGACATCTATAAATCACGCTTCACAGCACATAAGCATGAAAACCGTCGCTAAAAATGACGGTGAAATGTTTTGGTAAACAGCTCTTACCCTCCGTACGCTCCAAAAGTGAAACTCCTCTTTCTCTGCGGCATCGTGGCTAATGGACAGGAGCTCAGTGTAAGACAGAGGCAGAGAGAGAACTCTACAGAGACACAGTCAGCTGAGTCTGTCTCCCCGGACCGACTGTGTGTGTGTTTTCATATGTGTGTAACTGTACACATCTAGCACGCTGTCCTTTCTTTCCACTCCCCTGACTCTCTCTCACTCTCTCTCTCTCTCTTCTTTGCAAATACGGGGGGGAGCTTATTCTGTCTACTTCCAGTCACCCCGGTAACCAGTGGGTCTCCACTTCTCATTCATATGCTTTAGTGCTATTGTAAACAGAGCAACACGGAGCGGCACCTAACGTACTCGTAATGTCCTTTACAATGTTCTTTAAAAGCTGTAAATGAGATGTTTAACAAGCAGATGTCTGCTACACCTGTAATTAAGACAGCACTCTTAGAAACTTAACCCTCATCTACCATTAGGGATCTGCGAGGAAAAATATGTCAAAAAGCAAGAAAACATGTTTAAGTAGCAGGTGGATACTTTATACTCTAACCTTTATGACTCTATGACTCTCTATGACTAAATTGTAATATTCATCCATGAAAAAGTTACTTGGTCAATCTCAACAGAATATGAGAATTAAAAACTAAATCCTGGAACACACTGTAACAAACAAAACAAAACAGAGAACAAAAAATAGATTAAACTGCAACCATTAAGCAAACAAAATTGTCCTAAAGTTGCTTTAAGGCAGCATGTCTCTCTTTAAAACAGCTGCTCAAACAAAAGCGGTTGTCAGCTGTTGACGCAGTGCTGCGTTCGTTTTTCAAAGTCGTTTAAATGTTTACCTAATTCACATACCTACTCAGTCATGAGCATGTATAATAAATGAGTCTTGGGTACAGTCAAAGGCGAAGTGTATCTGTAGGTCAGTCATTAAGTGACTTGCACAAAAGGTCTTGTAGGACCAGTGAAGTCCAGCCTCCCTGATATATGACTGCTAGAGGTCCAGAACACAGTGGTTCTGCCTCATGGTTAAGCCAAGCGTCAGGTCTTATCTGGATTAAAGCAGTCTGGCCTCTTCTTCAGCTTTAGCTGGTGCACGTTTTTCTCTTGTTATCAGTAGTGGATGACACACAGGGTTCTAGAAGAACGTAAGAGCCGAGATCTTCTCATAGATAGTCGTTCCTATCAGCCTTATCGTCCCTGACGTGCTGCTCTCGGACCCAGACGGTCGGACACATTCAGCCAGGGGCTGAAACCATGCTGACAAGAGCTTTAAACAGCTGACTCACGGGTGAAATCCAGGGTTACGACAGCACGCCAGATAAAATGGCTACTTGGCATTTTTCCATTGATACAAATGATCCCTAAGGCAAAACTGAAGGCACACAAAAACATCCAGGGTAAAAGAATAAATGGCTTTACAGACAAGTGAACTGTGACAATAATCAATCATGCTGTAAAATGTTTACGCTCTCTCTAACATTCATTTAAAGGTAGGGTAAGCAATTTTTGGATGCATAAAAGCATAAGATACCACCCTCTGTTCCAAAGCCACGCCTCCTACAATAGTGAGTGGAGGTAATCAAATACATAGTTTGACAGGCAAGTAGGCAAGTTCATACAACTTTATTTAGTGATTCCTATCAGAATGTCAGAAGGCTTTCAACCAGCATAACAACAAATGTTCCTGGGAAAGATCACATACCTTGCGTGGCAACTTACGTCTTTTTCAATATTCTACATCATGCAAAAATAGTCCAGGGTTCTGCATAAAGTCTGTATAGATTACAAACTAGCCCTAATAGTGGTTTCCCACAACCATGTTAATTAGATTTAATTGTTAGTTTGCAGTAGTTGTCAATATCCCATCCCTGATGACTATGTATAATTCAAGGCCATCGTCAAAGGAGTCGTCCTCGAAGTATTCAAATCTACCTGAGAGGGGCTTGGCTGTCTGACTGGCTAACAGATTGATTGGATTTACAAGTTAAAAAAAGCCCTGCCACAACCTGATGTATTATTGTGATATATTGTCACTCTGCCTGCAGAGTGGACAGGCTATTCTCATTGACTCTAAGGGCTGCTCAGTGGCAAGACATTTACTCTACGGAAATAAACTGCCAGAAAGACACTGATTAATCGAGAGCGCTCTGTTTGCGAAGCTTTTATTTTTTCAGGTTCAGACCACCACTGTTCATCATTTCAAGGTTTCAGACAGATCCAGATGCTACACAGAGAATGCTCGTTGTTTGAAGGACTAACGACGGCCATATCAGTCACATCTCAAACAAATAAAAAATGGCCGCTCACATTCACAAGCCAATAAAACCCTCATGTCCTTTACACCACCTGAGCAAATGGGATTTTCAATAGTAAGGCCAAAGCGAGTGATATCCCAGTTAACAATTTAAGCTTGTAAGAATGTTCACCTAAAATTTCCATTAAGTGACAAAAACGTTATTCAAACATTTTGTAATCCTGTAACGTTTTGAAAACATTCCACTAATTAATAACAAAATGTGTTTTGATAAACATGATATATAACATTAACAAGGTTCTACTAATGTTTCTGCAAGAACTTTTTGATAGCTTTGAGAAAACTTAGCCAATGAGAGCTAGAGAATGTTAGCCAATGTTCTGTGAACGTTGCCTGTTAGGTGGGATGGGATTTTAATGTGGCTACAGTGAAAAGTGAGTGTCAAAATTCACAGGGTGCAGTCAAAGCCAAACAGAGAGACTTTGAAAGTACATCTGCATCAAAGATTGCCTTCAGCTAAAATTAAAACAGTAGACAGTGGTTTAGTTGTTTATGAGTTGTTGAAACACTTGGGCTTGTTTAAAGGGTAATTATGCTAAAATTGTGAGGAAAATAACCCAGAGTTTATTTTCACTTGCATTTTCTTTTTTATCAAACTTCAACATTACGTGCGAGAAACGTGAAAACAGACATTTCCTCTAATACTTTATTTATAAAACCTTTTACAGGTTTTAAAGATACAAAATCAGACAGAAGTACTTTTCACAGGCAGTCACACGCCTGTGATGTTTAAAGAGGCTCGAGTGTGGCTGTCCGACTGGAAGGTGTTTAGAACGGACCACATGAACCCATGTCCCAGTGAGGGAAGCAGCCGTGGCCTCCTGCACACTGAGGTCTTTCACCGGAGCTCAGTGCAGTACTGCAGTCTGAACATCACAGCATACACATCTACAGAAAGAAGCAGTTGTTCAAGTGTGGATGCTTAAAAAATGTACTTTAAATAACACACACACCAAAACACATTTATGTCCCGTCTAGAATATATCCAATCAATTTAAATGCAAATATCTATTAAGACAAATTACTGTGTCCTATTTTTCTCTATAACGATCCCTCTGCTCTATACAGGACACAACAGGCTGCTTCCCACTGTACAAACTGATACAGTCTACAGTCTGTAAATGACTACAAGAAAGCAGTATTATTATAATATAATGTCAATATATAATGTTAGACTTTCCAAAACAGATTCACTGCAGTGCATTATTAGACGACCGTCAAGTTTACTTTCACAGCTGACACAAGATTTCTCTCTCGCAGGAAACTGGATCAGTGGCCTGACTCAGTGACAGTTTATGGGCGTCTTCTGTGCCCATTGATCTCAGTGTCCCAGAGAGATCTATTGTAGCAATAACGGTTGATCTGTGTAATGACTCCTTTTGCCAGCTTGATCAGACCTACAGATACAGGAGGAAGTACGAAGAGAATACATTTCTCATACGCTTCATATATGGATATATTAATGTGTATATACACATCTGAAGAAGTGTTATTTGAACAGCCTGATCAGGGAAACACTGGCACCTACTGGTACATCATAATACTGCAACAGTAAGTGGCGTGTGTGCACACAGGCATTGTCATTTTGGAACAGAAATGATGCACTCTGTTGGGCTACAAATGTATGTCTGTGTGATTGATTTTAAAGTGTTCTGCTGGTCCACACTTTATGTGACTGGCAGAGCCCAGACTGTGGGGCTTTATATATGTTTAGAAACAACCCTCAGGTTGTTCATTTAGCTGTGAAATAATAATCTTCA
The DNA here is from genome assembly GCA_036877585.1 of Botia kubotai. NCBI lineage: Eukaryota > Metazoa > Chordata > Actinopteri > Cypriniformes > Botiidae > Botia > Botia kubotai. The sequence continues at coordinate 16,607 of JAZGTI010003106.1, forward strand.
CACACTTTAGTGCAGTTCTAACAGCAAGCAGGTTTGGGAACTGTACCTATCTAAGCTTGTATCTCTAAAATATCCCGGGTAAGAGTTTTAGGTTGTAAAAACATTTCCCAAACGTTTGCATTTAACAAAAACATTACAAATTTTATTTTGAATGTTCTGGGAATGTTCAAAACCTCCAGATTATTAGACACTGAATTAACATTATTGGTTGGTTATAAGAACATTATTCAAGCATTTTGTAATTTTAGTAACATTTTAAAACATTCCGCTAATAATTTAAGAATAGCATTGTTGATATGTACAATATATATAGTAAAAAAAACATTCTACTAACATTACTGCAAGAAAGCTTTTTGATAACTTTAATAACTAACATTAGCCAACGTTATGAATACCTTCCCTATTAGCTGGGAACATCAGAGTACATCAGAGCTGAACAATGACACCGCATTCAACCAACAACATACTTAATCACAACGATAGGTCATATGCAACACGGGTTACTTTCTGAAGGTCATCAAACCTCATTTTTGAGGCTCAACAAACAGATCATTAAAGCAACTAGTTTTCAGAACCTTGGACAGCATTAGTCAAACCAAAATGCTGCATTACACATGTATTTCACAAAGAACGAAACAAAAGACACCAGAAAGCTACATGTCAAGCTATATACATCAAAAAGGTAAATTAACCTTGAAACTTCGAATTTGCATCAAAATACACCAATAAAATTCCCCAAATGTTGTTCTGACTTGCCTAGCAGAGTGAATAAGCAATTTCCTACTGAACAATGTTGCTGATTTGTTTAGCATTTGTCAACTCCCAGCATGCACTGCAGTATGAAAAAATCATGCGGTTACAGTTATAGGATCATTTTGTTTGTATAGAATCATTTTCCTAAAATTGTACATTTTTGTTATCACTGTAAGTAATCTGTTGTTCTCATCCGCCATAATAGATATTAGAAAATGAGTTTGTGTATGACGGATACGGCAACTCCCTGCAGCTGTATGTGTCTGTTTTTATAATAACCTGATGTTCTTGCATTTCCAAATTGACATTATCACACATTGACACAGCAGAGTGATAACAGGTAAACCTCTAAAACAGCATATTTCCTACTTAGTGAAGCAATTCATGTCCAGTATCTCATCAATATATCCAGCATAGGGCCAGAGTGGAACTGTATGCATCCGAGCAGAGCTGAATTACTGTCTTATCTGTACGATGCAGCAATAGACCTTCCACGCTTCCAGAGAGAGCCTATAAAACTCAGCGTATCGTTGCGCATTCGTTCAGAACACATTATACAAACTCACACTTCCAATGACTGCACAAATGTGCAATACTGTCGTATAAGGATAGAAGGCCTTCTAGATAGAGCTATGTGAACTTTAAGCCTTAGTTAAGTTTTCCTTACTGTGTTTGCAGGAACAACAGGAAGTTTGGGCAGGAATCATCAAAGGGCTTATTGCCTTAAAAGCAGCTATAACTTTTTTGGATTAAAAATGAACAACAATCAGTTATTAATCAAGTACATGACAGACCAGTGCTCAACACAACCACCTTACCCTACCCCAATTTGCAATGGTAATCTTATAATAATGATTTATAATCTCAGTTGTTGGGTTCGTTTTCCCGGGAAATGTCAGTTTGGCTACATTTGACCTCAACATATGTAACGTAACCTGCAATTGAATGTTTCAAACAGAGATGGCAGTAGAGAGGCGAAAGTTATGGATTGCAGTTTTGAATAACCAGCAGGCTTTAGTTATGTCACAGACACATGCCATGATTTGCTAACTGCTATTGCTGACCAAGCTGTCTGCTTTCCTAACCAACAGATGTTTTTCCCAAATGTCTTCCAGTGCATCTGACCTACTCTTCAGAAATGAGACTTGAGGCATTTCTGTGTCATGATGAGAGTAGGGCCGGTAAACATGAACGAGGTTTCTAATCTCTGTACAGATTCTCTGCTTGGAATTTTTTTTTTTTAAATCTCATCAGACTCTAAAATAGCAGCAACTGTCTGGATCATCTCAGCTATCCTGAAGAAACAAAGCACAGCTTTACCAACAAAAACACGAGCATAATATCGTCAGGTAAAAAACTACCTAGTAGTTTTCCACATTGACAAAGATATTCCTCCCATCTTTTTAACAGTCTGGTGGCGTATCCCAGCATGCACTCTGTTTATTTATTTGTATTCTCTGTGCTCCGCATCTGTGAAAGATCATTAAACTACACTAGCTTTTGAAATGTGCATGAACTGAACAAAGGAAGACAGGAAATAAATCTGTGAGGAGAAAGGGAGAGTCTAAAGAAGGAGCCACACATGGGGAAGGAAAAAGTGAGTATGCAGGGAGCAGGGAGGACATCGTGCTTGAGTGTCCATCACTGTTGCCCGGCGGTGATGCCTGCCAGTAAGCTTTGGCTCTCGTCTAAGTGTCAACTTAATGAATTGCTCACCAAAAGCAGGATTTCCAGCTCAGCAAGAAGACAGGTTTTAACTGGAAGCTATCTGTCAACTGCAGACAGTCTCTGTCCATCCTGTTTTCAGTCAGGACGTCACCCTCTGAAGGCTATCCGCTTTACCCAGCTTTACCTCACCTATGGGGGCTTCTCTGCCCGGGAACCTTTCCAAAATGACTTGACAAAATTACTCTCAGTATTCTGAAAGACTCGGTGCTTTGTTCCTCTGTTCAATTTTTAATGAGTTATATTGGAGGAAATTAAAAACGTATACGTGCCACCTGTTCATCTTATGATCCTGTCCTCTCTGTGCTATTTGAGGACATCTGTATGACTCTGCTTCCTGTAGAACTTCATAAATAACTGTGGCTATATGGCAGGTCCTTTATGTTGCAGATATACTGTACAGGCTATTGTGTAATTCTAATTGGTCAATCTAATTGGCATTCTGTAGTAAAATAGTATTGTATAGTCACTACTAAACTGTATATTTCATCGTCCTCTTTGACAACCAGTCTCCTACACTGTGCTAGATCCTGTTTTTTACTGCACTTCTATTGCTTGTCACATAAACAATTCTCAAATCAATAATATCCATTTAATATTCATTGACTTGTTTAATTGTTAAGTAGCCAAGTACTAAGTGAGACTGAAGTCAGTCAATCAATATACACACCATTCTAAACATCTAAACTGACACTTCATATGTTCTGTGTCTTTTTGTGACATCCATTTAACAAAGCAGTAAAGATGACATCACTGCTAAACAGGTGGATTCTACGATCAGTGCAGAAAATAAAGTGTGAGGTTTTTCCACAATCCTTTGCATATTTCAACAGGCATCTTGCAGCCAGCAAACACATTCAATTAATAAAGACTTCGCTATTTTTAACCTTTAGGTCAACAACAAAAGCAACCAACAGAGTGCTTTGCTGGCAGTAAGACGGGCCATTTAATTTCTTACAATGCCAGTTATCTATAAAACACATCCCGTTTGTTTTCCGGCGTGCAGCGGGAAACTACAGTAGAGCCAAATTAGATCTTGCACCTTGCAAGAGTCATGTGTCCGTCCTTCAGGCGGAAGATGCTAATGCCTCAACAGCTTTTCCTTTAGTGGCCTAAATCCCCAGTTCTTTATCAAATACTCTCATCTCAACAGAGCTCATTAAAAAAAATCACAACGCTGTGCAGTCACACCAAAACAATCACTGTTCAATCAGAATGTGATACCCAAATTTTAAACTAGACAAACCGGCACAAGTGTGACTTGAAAACAACAACGTTTATCCCATGTACAGCCACGGGGAGTGCTGGAGCCTGTCCCAGACTATTGATCTAAAAACTAAATATATTCAACATTAAATACCATCAAACATGACAGTGGGTAATCACATCTGCTCTCTGAATGCTGCAGACAGAAATGACATCAATGCCAGCTTCATTTTTCAGCTCCTTTCCAGAGAAAAATGAAGCAGAAATGGCATAGCTGACGCTAATGACATTACAGTGGGGATCTGCAAAGAGCCAAGCTGCTAACTGGGATTGGAAGCACGTCACTGCGAGACTTCATGAATACAGATGCTTCTGATCACACACTTCATAATCAAGAATGTAATAGACGTGCTCTATTAGATTGTGCTGGTATGCAAATCAAAACATTCAATGACTTTAGTGGATTTTGACAGAGTTTCTCATCAAAATTTATGGAGAAGCGCTAGTTTTCACAGGGAAATATAAATGTGTAAATGAAATTCAACACATTTCTCTGTTTAGAGTAGGGGCACCGCACTATAATCATTTGTAACAGTGCTGAAAATGAAATTTTTGTGAGCTCCTTTGTAAAGCGCATCTTTGTAAGTATTTCATATCATCAAAGTCTCTATACATTTAGATTCAAATACGCTCACATGAATCTAAATGACAGCATGGAGACAAAAGATCAGGCTGCTGTATTTTCGTCTAAGCTCGAATGACCCGCTGTGATTTAAAACTTCTATTACAAACACTTCCTCAAAATCAATTCTTCATCAAGGCACAGCAAGTTCATCTGTCACTCATCAGCCATTTCCTGTTTACTCTGGAGAAAACAGAGAAGTAGTGGTTAGATTATATTTCAGATTTAATTTATTGTTTGACCTTCACACAGGCAAAGCTAAATGTTGTAAACTGTGAAAACCAAAATGCAATGTTTTGTGATGAATGTAAATATAACATTTAGGTGCTTTAGACAATATGTAATTTTTACATTGTCTGTTGAATATTTGACCTCACATCAAATCCAATTTTTTTTTGCAAAAGCAGGAAAAACTTTATGACATAATTATTAGTTTTTTTGTGGGTATTCTCTTGGTTTTTTGGCCTTTATATCTTTATTATAAAGTATAGTGAAGAGAAACCATATGGGTTGAGAGAGAGGGAAACAGAGTCAGGAAACAGGAAGGCAACATGAGGCGGGACTCAAACTCACCCAAAGCGATGTTGCATGATAGGTTAATGCATAGCCACACTTGGCTACTGGTGCCAACATAAATGTCAACCACCCATCCTCATTCGATTGGGCATTCTATCTGTTTAATCTATCAGTTGCTCAGTATTCCCTCAGAGCAGCATGAGGACGGTCAAATACTTCTGTTCAAACTTCCAATTCATTTTATTAAGGGCATCAAATTGAAACGGCAACGGTGCTTAAAGCACATCAAACAATACTAAGTCACAAAGTAACTATGAACGTGTTTTAAACTGTTTTAAATAGCTAAAATATTTAACTAACAGCATCTATACTAGGTCTTTTATCTGGAATTGATTGATGGACCTCAGTGCAGATGTTAAGCACCTAACAAGCTGGTCAAGTCATATGAACACAAAAAGCCCATTTATCAGAGAGAGAGAGAGAGAGAGAGAGAGACAGAGAGAGAGAGAGAGACAGAGACAGAGAGAGAAACAGAGAGAGAGAGAAAGTTCTAGGAGAACACAATTAATCATTGTGATGCAGAGCTACTGTACAGACATATGGCCTGAAAATAACAACCATGCTAAACATCAGCCCTGCCAGGCATCCGCACGACAGAGAATGCGTCCGTTTCTCAAAACGAAATTGACTATGGCGCCGAACTCACTGTAATAGAATTTATTCGCCACATAATAACAAGAGTCAGCGTGCTGAATTAACTCTCTGAGACCCCTTGAATAATAACAAAGAGCAGGTTAAGGCTGTGTGTGCACCGTTATTAAATTCAAAAGGGGCCTTTCAGTTCCAGCCTACCTCTTTAGGTCCCTCTAGAGAAATCCAGCAGCCAATTAGTTTCAGCCCTGAGGCAACTTGACGCATCTCAGCCAGGATCCAGGGTGACAGAAACGCTCATGCTTACAGCTCGAATCAGAGTCAGTGTTGATGAAGAGCCGCCCCTCTGAGAAATCATACCTCACCTACAGCAGCACTTTCATCCGGCTGTCTCAACAGAACCCTTGAATCTGAGGAAAGTCTCGTCTCTGTAGATGAGCATGATGAGGTGAAGAGCACAGCAGATGGGCTTTTATCCGATGACACGCTGGGGTAGAACACAACACTGATGAACAATCGAGGGGGATGCAACATCTCGTTTCGGGAAAATATGCCATTTTCAGATCCACAGGATAGAGAAAAATGTGATGAAAAGTGCAAGATGATAAAAAATAAAATTATTTTCCATTAAAAAATATCTTGGTTTAATCTTGCCAATTAAATTAAATTGGCAATCGTTTTGCCAATTAAAAAAAGCTAAGCATGTTCGCTTTGATTTCCCACTAATATATATATATATATATATAATTAACACTAATTAACTCTGGAACGTACTTTGAATAAGTGCATTTTGTCATCTTACATTTGCAAATTCACTCATTTTAAGCATATAATTTCTGTTTCTGTCTTAATTACATTTTAATCTGTTTTATTTGTAAAGTGCTTTTTACAATGCATAACGTTCTGAAGCACATTACAAAAACAACACCTTACAAATCCACCAAAAGCCATTTTTAGTGTATGTGCGAAGATAAAAGATCAACTTAACAGCAACA
>JAZGTI010003107.1:1607-18037 GCA_036877585.1 Botia kubotai
CCGCAAGTTTTAGGTGAGAAAAACTTAGAAAATAAAATATTAAATTAAGTTATAAAACCAACGTAGATTCGTATTTCTTGCCATTATTAATTAAAACAGCGCTGTTCAAACCTTCTTTCATACTAGATGTATATCTGACGCTGTGCAATGATATATTATAGCCCGAAATGCGAGCAAGTAGCACATGAAGTACGTCTCATATCCTGTTTTGGAGTCGTACAGCCCAATGTGTCTTTCGATAATATGGGAAAGAATAACGGAACGAGTTTCCCAATGACGTCATCCGTTTAACACCGAAAGTAAGTCAATTTATAAATAAACAATAAAATAACACGAGGGTATGGGAATCATAATGATATGACTTTAAACTACACTGCATTGTGTCTGTCAGTTGTGTCTGCTACACAAAGCCTGAGGCCACGTTAAAAATCTGGAATCTGAAGTCTGTTTTAAACCTAGAAATGACATTTTGTGATTATGAGAAATGTAAAAGAAAGACAAGAAGAAAAGATTCTGGGATACTAATCAAATAAGCAAATTGTGATATTGTTATCTGCTTGTACCAAAGGTCAGATGTCTTGTTTTGAAGCACATCACCTTTTGCTCTGACTTGCACTATCCATGCAAACTCATGTACAGTACCCAGATAGCCCACTGTACGACCATCTCAGTTTTGCTTATACAGTGTCACATGTTGTTATGCATCGTGACAGTTTCACCCCACATCCGGTCGTTTTGGAAACAGCGTAATTTGCTCTCTGCAGTGTCCTAGAAAAATAAGCTGGGCGTAAATATGAGGCAACAGTGAGTGATTTTGCTGATAGTGTGCGAAGACATTTAAAGACTATAATTAGAAGGTGATTACCGGTTTGAGTCCCAGTGATCCCCATGATATGAACTCCTACTGTAGCTGGTAACGAGTGGCAAAAGGTCACTGTCTGTTATAGCATATTGTTATTTGTGTGTGTGTGGTTTTGTGTGTGTGTGTATCATGATGGATAGACAGATAGACAGACAGGAATGTTTGTTTACATGTCTGTAGTTCTAGCTAAAAACAGATACGCATAAGAAATTACGAGAACAACTAGCTAGGGCTTTTAAACTGAAGGCCCTTTAAATAGGGCACAGCAGTGGGTATCAGGTCGACGCTGTCACAGGTGTGTTAAGAACAGTGCATCACTCTATCAATGGTGGTCTTGTGCTTGCAAACAGGGTTTGATGAAAGAGGCCAGTGTAGGGTTGACAACCTGCTTAAAGAGACAGGTGCAGTCTAGAGGCTAGAGCAGTTGTGTAATGGTGAAAAGTTGGGCCAGGTTTGTCACATGGCGTTCCATTATGTAAATCAGTGCTTGAGGAGGTCCTCAGTAACTTTACACAATCACATACATGCATACAGGCGCTTTGGTTCAATAACGCACGCTTTTCAAAAGAATATATTTTGTATATACCTTTGACACTTCATGTCGGTTTTTGTTTTTTCAAGTTTTGCCTTTTCCTTCAAAGCAAAATTTAATGAAAAGTATTTTATCCTCTAGGTAAAAATTTGCTCAAAGAAAACGGCTGCTTTTTAGGGATTTAATTGCTTTTAGTAACTCAAAATACAGTATGTCCCTAGAATAAAGCATTATTGCTAAAAGCTACATCCTTGTTCTTCAAATAATTCTTTTTAGCTGCAGTCTTATTTACAATGTTTTTGTTGTGGTATTACATTTGCCTTTGTGTATGCATTTTGTTCTGTTGTGCCTCTTCATCATCTGTCATAAAAGCAACATAGTCAGTTCGCTCATGTACATACAATTACATTTCGGCTCTCCTCAGCATGTTTGTGTGTCTTCTCACACAAGCATAATAGAATCACCTAAAGCTTTACAGCTGAACATCTTTTCAAAGCTTTACAGTTCGAGGCAGAGAATGTCTTTGAGAAAAGAGTATTTATTCTTTAGGAAATAAAACCATTTATTGTGCTCTTTGACATTTCCACCAGACATGAAAGCCCTTTTAAGATCCACGCTTTCCTTTTTACAAGCAGCCCATACACAAAATGGAGCTGTTTTCGGGCTTCTTTACATTCACCGAGTCATTTTGAACTTTCATTGTCCATGGAAAATCAGGAGTGCTACAGTTTGCAATTTAAGAGATGACAATTCAACTGAACAAACCTGTTGATGAGATACAGTGCGTGAACGTTTCTGCACAGGGAGCATGTTCATCAAAGACTGGAGAACAGTAATATTGTAAATTTGTCATTTTCATATATAGATTAGTTAACGGAAAAATAGCTCCTGATTCCAACTTTGATTCCATTAATTATACAAACATTTGGATTAAATAATTATTATGTCTCTGCATTGTATTATATTGTCATGCATTAGTCTTTTCCTGTGTACCTTAATTAAGGAAAATCTCTCACAGGAATTGTCAGTTTGCTTCAGTGGCCAAAAGTGTTTTTTAAAACAATAGAAACATTTTCTAGCTGGTAAAGAGATGTACAGACATAACCTCATGTTCTGGACCACGCTGCAGTACAGACACATTTCAGAAAAGATTCAATCAGTATGACAGCATAAACTGTATGTTCATTGATAATCATGGAAAACAGCTGCATAAACTAAACTGATAGATATAAAATATTACTGTAGTATATTCTGTACTTTATGTAAATCATGACTTGACGGCATTCCAACATAAGTATGTTTTAGGCAAGCGTTTGTGATGTGTCAAAGCAAAACTGTGTGCGCTCTGGGCCTTAAAGGAATAGTACACCCAAAAATGAGTATTTTGTCATTATCATATCATGGCGAGTTGCAGAAGGGACATAAACAGGTATCATAAAAGTGGTCTATACAGCTTTGTGTGCGAAACAGACTGCAATTTAATTCAATACATTTGAGGCTTTCGGAAAATCTGGGTTTGTAAATGATGACAGAATTTTTCATTATGGGTGAACTATACCTTTAATAATTGTTTGGCCTTTTACCCGTCAAGCACTTTGATTCACGTGCATTTTGTAATAACTGGTTTCACAGTACTGGTCTTAAATGATGCTTTTCCTCAAAATTTAGAGGCCAGTTCCATTGTTCTAATCAGTGAAATCTAAACTGTCTATCCGCATGTATGGCAATGAGGAAAGATTATGCTTTTAGGACTGCCAAGATCAGCACTTAGGAGGCGCTTTAATAGCTGAAAAAGATCTGTTGAATTTCTGTCAGTAAAAAACAAGCTGCAGGACTGATTTAGCTTGGTCTGGGTTCACAGTGGTTTAGAGTTGGCATGTAGTAGCAATACCTTTGATAGTCTGACATAGAAGTCTGGCAAACAAGAATAGAACTGGGTTTAAGCTGAGCTAAGCCCTAAATGCTGGCTATAAACTGATGTAGGAGAAAAATAGATTTTACACACATTACATTCTCTAGTATGCATGACTTGTGTACAACATGTGACGAACACAGAGTTTGAGGGGTCAGTTTCTGAGAACCACAACGTAAGACCAAAGATTGTTAATGAAATTAAACAATAGCCAAAAAACAGTTCCACCTGCGCAAAAAAGTGTGTGTCTGTATGTAACCACACGTTGCAGGTTTAAATCTTAAGGACTTGAACATTCATTGTACTGTATGTTTGAAAATGTAAACTTTACAAAAAGAGTGAAGAAAGCATTGGGAAGATAAATCTTCTGTTTAAAAAGTCATTGTTGTTAAAATCCAGTAGTGTGCTTCTGTGGCAATTCAGCAGTTGTTCTTTGAACAGTCGCTAAAGAAGAAAAAAGGAATATTTTCAAAGTTGCACAGTCTTTATAAAATCTAAGGTTGTGGAGAACAGTGTTCGGCAGACATTTTGAATTGTATGTTCTTTTCTCCAAGTACACAACAGTCAATATACTGTCACAGGACACGGCCATGCGATAACCAAAGATTAATTGTAATAATAAGAAGAATCAATCAATCTTAACAGTAATACTACTATGATGATGAGAATGATTATATACTAGTAGTTTATTGTTATTTCCAATATATAAAAATCAAATGTTGAGTTGAGGTTAATACTGTTAAACATTTTCTATTCTTACCACTTGGCACATACACTCACTGGGAGATCTACTGTATCTTGTATTTTGTTGTCATTCTCAAACAGAATGATTCAAAAGAGCTAATGAGTTCAGCGATACTCCTAAGCTATTTCTCTAAAAATGAGTGCTGACTTAATCATTAATACTGTCTGGTTTGGTCCAGAGATTTGTACTGTACTTTAATTGAACGAGTTACAAAAACAGCAGTCATGATTTCTGTTGAGCAGACACTCCCTTCCAATAGTCCAGAATGTCATGTAGGTCCTCATCTTTGGCAAATTGTACTTTCCTCCTTAAAGCGTGACCTGCTGCTATATACTCTTCCTCATCCCTGTGACGCTTACGGTGGAGTTTAAAACGTTCCCACAGGCTGAGCGATGGCCTGCAGCTGTACTCAGGGCTGGAATAGCCGCTCAGGTTATGATACTGCGGTGAGAGCTGTGAATAGGACAGCTCACGTGGTCTCGAGCGTGTTAGTGGCTCCAAAATTGAAGACTTCCGGCTTCCAGACTCTTCTATTGACTCCTCCATGTGGTGGGGTCCAGGGTAGGAGTGCCTGTGCTCGCTGTACTGTCGAATTCGTTCTGCCTCTGCTCTGAGGATCGCAGCAGCTGGAGTGACTGTTATGATTCCTGACTCATCAAGTGGAGATGTCTTCTCAATATATTTAGACTCTGATCTGTAGGCCCCTTCAGAGCGGAAAGAGCGAGGGCTACGCAAGGAACCACTCGACGATGTGCTTGCACGCTTTGGTGGAGCATCCATGCTGTGATGCCTCTGTAAGGGATGATGGTACCCTCCTTTGTACACTGGAGAAAGAAAACCCGACTTCCCAGGTGGGTGGTCTGATATAAGAACTAACTGTGGCTCCGCTGTGGAAACGGCACCAGATTTCGCCTGGAATGATGATGAATCAGATTTGAGTGCGTCGATGCAATTGTTGATGATCTGATTTACTTTGTCCACTTCCTTTGCAATGGTGGATATCTCTGCAACAGATCCCTGGCTGGTGTCTGGTGGAGGAACGCTACATTCCCTCACACTGCGGTCTGGTTGCTCTGATCTTACTTCCATGTAATTCCCTTTCGCTGTCTTTGGCGTGTCAGAGATCTCTTGTATCTTATATTGTTCTGTGTCACTGGCAGTTGGCAAGTACGGTATCCTTTGTACTGTTTCACCAGTGGATAGCATTTGTTTTTGTGTCAGTTGTGATATGGTCCCTTGTTCCAGCTCAGTTCCATATTTCATCTCAATCAAATTTCTTTTCATCTTTTCAAGCTTTTTGCTTTTAGGTTCATCTTGCTGTTTGCGCTTCCTCACGCAGTGGAACGCCATGCCCAAAACTATAAGCATTCCAAAGAGACAACCAAGTATGGTCATAATGTAGTGAGTAGCAGTTGAGTCATTTGCAACACGTTCCTGCAAAGTTCTTGGACCGGTGGAGATGGTCAGGCAGGTGTGGTTGAATCTCAAGGAGTTACGTATGGATGCCACACAGTATGTGTAGTTGGTGTGAGATTTAAGGTTTTGCAACTCAATCTCTTCTCTCTGGCTTTTCAGGTTTTGAATATCTGTAAAGAAGCTGTTATTATAAAGGACAAGTATGTACATTTTGCGAAATGGATTTGGAATCTGAATTGTGATGATTGCACTTGTGTGAGTCACTTCCTTTAATTTCATTATAGGACGGGCATCTGGATCTAAAAATGTGGGACTAATGCTTATAGTTTCCTCGGGAAAAGTCCCGGAGGAACAGTCGTCCAGTCCGCAAGGGCTCAAATCGGGCAACATTGTGGGAGTGCTCCCATCTGAAGATCCATGAAAATACGGAGTCACGTTATCATCTGTGCAAACAGAGGAGAGTGCATGGAAAGCATTCCGAAATCTTGGCATCCTGGGGTTCTGGCTCAAGAGACTATAGCCTGAGAAGCCAGCGGGTGTGTCACATACCATTCGCTCACTTGTCCGGTTTGGGAATGCTGCAAGCCAGCGCAGAAATCCCAGCAACTCACATGAGCAACTGAATGGGTTTGCATAGAGCTCGCATGTCGTCAGCTTTGATAGACCACGGAATGTTGCGCCATCAAGTTGCTGAATCCTGTTCATAGAAAGGTCGATGTTTTCGATAGCCGGGCACTCCCAAAAGGCATTGGCTGTTACCGTCTCTATCAGGTTAGCTTGCAGATAGAGGTATTGTAAGCGTCCCAGTCCTCTTAGCATTCCCTCTGTTAAGTTCCTTAGCTTGTTAAAACCAATCTGTAACACTTGAAGGTTAAATTGAGCAGAGAACGCCCCATCTTCTATGTAAGAGATGTCATTCTTTGTCAGATTTAGGTAAGTGAGATTGCCAAAGCGACTCAGAGAAGAAAAGTGGATGCTTCGGATCTTGTTCTCATTGAGTCGCAAGTCCACAATTGTGCTGTTAATATGCATTGGAATACTTTCGTATGGTGGCTGGTTCTGGCTGCAGATTGCTAACCACACAAATCCCTTTTCCCCCTCAATTAGCCAGCAATCACCCTGGACAACGGGCAACCTTGTTAGTGAAAGAAACACAAGAGCCGTAGCCCAGCAAAGTAAGGCACTGGTCACCATACCACCTCCGCGTTTACTGGATCCAGATGTATGTGCTTCAGTCATGGTTTGGCCAGGTGTTTACAATGGTGATAATGTTTATCTTTATTCCACAGTATATGGGACAAAGCTAGATGTAATGTAGAAATCGCATGGACATTTGTTTGGTGTCAGTAACCTATCAGCTTGGTAATTGTTATCCTCTGTTCAGCTTGGTGTTTTATCACACTGGTAAGGAAGCTTCAGTTAGGACCAGAGTCTTGGTTGCGTGCAGTAGCTTTTCAGATTGCGTATCCAATGGGTAATCCCACACATAGCATCCCACAAGGCAGGAAGTGCTTTTGTCTTCCAAATACTGCATTTCTCATCTGATACCAGCTTGTGACCAGATTTTCATATTACATCCTGGAGAAATAAGAAGAGAGAACATGATTATTGATATTAAAAAAACTAGGTCAGGGGGATAAAGTACAAAATAACATAAATGTGACACATTATGAAAATAAACTAGTTACCCAAAGTTAATGCCAGGGTGCATTACAATTTTGTTACAATTAGCACCCACTGCTTCTGCTGTAGCTTAGTTTTTGACTTAAAAGTGATACTAAGAGCACAATACTTTCTAGTGGCATTTCCAGAGCTATTTTTAATAAGTCAAATTTTATTTGGCCGACACTTTGTTTTTGATATATAATCATTATGGCTGTTCACCTAGTGAGAGCTAAAGTTAGCATAGATCAATCACGCAGACACGCACACGCTCTCAAAGGCCAATTACCATCTGACAGCTTAGCTCATCCTGATAACACACACACACACACACACTCTTTAGTGAGGTTTACTTTTGCATCTATTCTACCTTATTAGCTCATGAGATACTCTCCACTCAACTAACGAAGGGAAACCCTTAAATAGGCTACTTTATCTTTTTAATTACAGTGGAACCGAAATCAAACCAGTGGTAAGGAAACAGAGCCCCAGAGCTATGTGATGTGGTTATTTTAAATATAGAGTTAACATTGCCCTCAGGTCTTTTAAAAGAACGTGGTACCTTTGGTTTGTACTTGAGCAGTGGTATGTGGTAAGACATCTAGAATGCTAAACAATAGATTTAGTGAATAAAAATCGCCCGTCTGTTGACAAGATCTCACGGTTGCCAGACATTTAATTAAATGTACAAATGAAGTATTACAATGCATCAGTACTGAAAGACCTGACAAACTGGGCACATATCTTTTTGTAATTATTCGTTTTTATTATATGTATATTTATGTCTTGCTTTTTATTGTGTTTTTCGTCTGCGTGAAATGACTTCTTACAGAACGGCGCTGCGTGTCTGATGTGTCAGAACTCTCTGATTGTTGATGTTTCAATGAATGAAGGCTTAGAAGAAGAGATTATAATATCTCCCTTTGGTCGATCAAGCAACTTTGTTTTTTTAATTTATTAGTTTTATAGTTTATAGTTTTATAGGACTATGGGTCATGCATGTATGGGCTAGTCTTGTAGACACGTAAAGCAATTTAAAACGAATCAAACAAAGAGTTGTTCTGTGTACTACCTGAGTTAGCACTGGTGAGAGTCACTGGATTTCAGTAATTCCAGGGGTACTTGACATACAAATCCGTCAAAATGTATTAGGAAAGTTCTTAAGACCCAGCTGAGTGCTTTTACATATATCTCTGTGTGTGCGTGTGCTGAGACCCGTTTTATATGGATGGGCTTTACAAAAAGGATAATGCTACCTGGTTGTTTTCTGACAGGTTACAAGGCATTTCTGTTAGAAGAGCTTTGTAGACAGTAGGAGAGGCGGGCAGGAGTTGAAACAGGGTGAAACGAGACTCTGTTATGTGAATCTTTCATACTGTTCATATTGTCAAATGCACTTTCAATTCAGTGTGGTGGGAACTACACACAGTCACAAAGTACATCGTGCACATCGGCTGCAAACAAATCACTGCTCCCGTAAGTACCCTTCTCATCAGTATAAGCACTGCAAGCATTTTAAATATTGATCTGTTTATTTATTTATTTACACGGAGTGTTCATATACTCTCATCGGTAAACGGTGCAATTCTCATACAATGTGTTGTGCATCGCTGGATGGCAATAAATACGCATACGAACACACTTGCAGTATGCACACATCAACAAACTCAAAATGGAGTCCATTACAACAACACAACACTTTTCACAATTAGTATGATGCTTGTTCTGAAGATGATAAATATCCCATTACTGACAATGGCTCCAAAAACTGTTTGGGCACTTAAGCCATGCTTAAAATTGTATGAATGTAATCTCATGATATAATAGAATACAGTATCAAAACAAGTAGCATCTGCAAACGAATGACGCTAGAGCTTTTCTTAGAACTAACTTTACTTTTCTGGTCCGTTATTGCAATTACTTCTAACCAACGTTTATTGGATGTTTGGAGCCAGTTTCCCTCAAGTGTTCAGGTGAAACTACTAGCTATGTTTGAAAACTTCAACAAACAGAAACCACCAAAATACTTTCTGTAAATCTGTAAATATTTAATACCTATAAACTATATCCCTGATATAGTTAGTACAAATGGATAAAGATTTATTTATGAACTGTGAATAGAAATATGAATTTGGGGAAAACGACTGTTGACCTCTGTCAGACAGATCTTTTATTGCGTGTTAAAGAATCAAACTGTGAAGCATTTGTAGTGAACGTTCCACACCTAAATGATATGGGTTTATGTCTAACTGTCAAACTTTGTTTGGATCATAATGGATACTTTTCACAGCGCAGTAGTCATGAGAACAAGCTTCAGGCTATAAGCTTCAGTCATTCAGCCCAACACACTTAACCTGCATGTCAAACCATTCAGAAACTTCAAAGAAAATGGCTTATTGTGTTAGTTCTCATGAACCAGGTTCAATACACTGCTGCACAGTGGCATCCAGACTAACGTTTCCCATCGCGTATCTGTCTTTGTGTGTGTGTCAGAGTGAAAGGGGTTGAGTATATCTGTGTGTTTACGCCACACAACTTGCCTGGACCTGTAGTGTAGTTGCCCGTGGCTTAAAATAACACACTCCCTTTTTTTATGATCAATAAACAGCTGTGTCACTTGGTGACATTAGATTAAGCCACTAGCTCTGGGCAAACATAAGAGATTCAGTTATCCCCATATACTCCCTTTATCTCTCTTTCTCCCTCTCTAGCTCGTTCCTACTCTTCCAGGCAGAGATCCCAACACCTCAGGTTTCTGGGTGCAATTTGTGATATTGGATACATCAGTCTTCCAGAAGTAAACAGACTGTAAACATGTCAAGATGAATTTGAGTGATGCATTGTGATTAATGTAACATGACAATTCATTAACACACTAATACAGTACAGCATTAGTAGCGATTTAAGTAGAGTGGGTAGTGGATGATGCATCGCTTTATATAGTCTAATGTATGCATAACCTATACAGTAGTTACTCAAAGGGCTTGACATGAATGATGAAATTGCATGGCATGTTGTGGTAAAGGCGTGCTATTGTTCGTCTATGATTAGCTGTACAGTTTTTTTGTCAGAGACTCTAGAGATTATGGGGTGGGTTCTTTTGACATTTGCGGGTAAGTAATCACCCATCATCCTCTTGTAACCACCTAGTAATGCCCTGCCAACCACCCCAAAACTGCTTAGCCATACCCTGTCATTGTGCTGGAGACTTCTGCAGAAGAACAGAGAAAATGTCAGTTTGGCTTAATTTTACTTCAACATTCGTAAAGACAAGTACTTAAAGTAGTCTGCAATTTGATGTTTCAAACCAAGATGGCGGTAGAGAGGCAGAAGTTGGATTGTTGGATTGCAGCTTTAAGTTTATTTGGCAAATTTTTACCACATCTTTAAATGCAGGTTTTTACAGAGAGCAAGACAGATGACAGGAACAAACAGCGTTTATACAACTGCTTATACAAGCACTTGGGAAATTACGATACCCCCACGCATATACATTACTTCCTCTGTAGCTCTTGAAACATTTGGATAAACAATCTAGAGAATGCGGTATATATGGCCCGTTGCAGCTGTGATTTGTGTTTGTGTGTATTGGTTTGTGTTTTTAAAGGAAAGAATTGTGTCAAGGATTATTGGGCTGTTTTGTTAGGAAGTGGGTGTTCCATGACACATAATTGAACAGGGTTCATGTAGCACAACAAACACACGCGCTTCACTGCTGAGTTCTTCACAGGCCCAGGGGGGAAGTCTGTTTTTGTGTGTCAATCTATCTAACTCCTGCCTTATCTGATTAAGGAATAAAGGGTAAACCTTGTAATATCCCAATGTTCCAGTGAATCTGGGAAAAGCTTTTGACAGAAAGAAATGGAATGGGGCCTACTTGTCCGTGGGGATTGTCGCCATGGTTACTCCGCTTCTGGTGACATGCGGCACTACCCATAAGGTTGTGATTTACACGGTGAGGTAGTACGAACATTTCCCTGATGTTTTCATTAAGTGCGTGATGTTAAAAATGTTATTTTGAATGATTGTATGAACATTATTGCTTGGTTATAAGAACGTTATTCAAACGTCCTAAATTTCATTCCTATAATAACTTTGACGTTTGACAAAACAAATAACGTTTGACAAATAACGTTTTTGATATATATATGATTTATAATGTTTAAGACGTTCTGCTAACAGCACTGCAAGAACGTTTTTTGATCATTTTGAGAGAACGTTTAGAAAATGTTTCTGCTGGGGAGCAGCTTACCTAGTCTATGCCACAACTGACATTGAAGACAGGGTATAAACAGTGGAATGTGTGATCATGGTATGTAAGAAGCGTGTGCTGATAAGATTCGAGGTGGTAAGGAACAGATTTTTGAGATAATGATGTCGTTCTTTTGCATTACATGTGTCAGGGCTTCAACGCAAGAGTTGTGCTCTGCTTGACCCCCGCGTGAAATATGTTGCAGATCGAAGATTATTTTTGCGAGTTTGCCAGGTAGCATAAAAGTGTGATATAAACTTAGAGGTACCACATAACAGTGGTAACATTGCGTTGCGTACAGAAAAAAATTTACGTTTTAGTTTTATTATACTGTATGACTTTGTTGTGTCTTTCAGTTAGACTGTAGGAATGATCCTAACAGCAATGAGACACATTTAAATCCTTATCATTTTCTATTTTACCCTATTTTCTATTTATTCAATTAATTTACTGACAAATGCAATCGGTTAATCCGTCCCTGAGATGTAGGGAAGTGTTGAAATAACAGTATATTCCATTTCTAAGATAAATTCTCTTAATAGTTTTATTTTGGATTCGCATGCATAAGCAACAGAAAATAAACAAGCGGTGTACTGTATGCCTTAGCAACAGCAAAGTTAATAGAGGCCGCACACGTTACTGTATCTCCAGGACACGCAAATACTCAGGATTTGACTAAAGAACTTGGATTTATTCTTCTTTTAGAGGCAGTATTTTAAAGTTTAAGCACATAAGTCTCAGGGAGGTTTCCCACGACTCCTGTTTTAATACAGATATGGTGCATTATGTCAGGAAACGCTCCTTTTTTGTGGTATAGCCTACAGCATGCTGCATATGCGTATTGCATGCAAGTAATGTGGGGGAATAACAATTGTCCATGACAAATAATAGCACCAACAGTGTATACAAATGCCTGGAGGACAAGCATGGTGCTTCCACTCTGACAGCTCTCTGTTACCTGATGACAGGAAGAAATAAGAAAAAATAAATGTGCTACTTTCTTATTGGTCTTCAATATTTGTATATTATTGTCTTCGTTAGCCTGTGGCTATGACTAGTTGTTTTTGGAGTTTTAACAAACATGCTGCAGATGTCTTTGTATGAATATTGGATGAATTGCATGACTTTCATTCATTATGTCTGTTTGAATGTGTTTTTCTGCTCTTTTATCTGTACGGCGTGTATGCACTCATACTAGAAGATTAGGCGGCACATTGGCTCTGAGAATGTGTCACCTTTTCACTGCCAGCTTCGAGAAAGCTGCATAAATTTGCACGTCTTTCCACTGTGTGGAGCTATTTTTGAACTTGGCAGCCACTGATAGAAAGTTTATCCTGGAACAAGAGTAAAGAAAAGCAATGACACAAAAAAGGGCAGATTGTTGAAGAGAAGACCAATATTCCCTGATGTGATCATCAAAGATTTCCTCTGCACCCCACTGGAGGGCCAAAACATCCTGGCCAAAGAACATTACAAAAGCAAGTTATCCTGAACAAATCCCAAACTTAACGCAAACTTCTTGCATTCCATTTGGTGAATTCCTCCGATTTTTCAACTGAAATTAAGGCCATCTGTAAGTGCTGTGAGTGTGCTGTTACACCAATTACCTGAAAGGACACCATATGTTTTCACCATATTTTCAATATGTACTTCTGTTGTCTTATATTGTCTGTGTTTTGTTGATATAGTAAAACACACAGTTATGACCATTTGTATAGGGACCACATCATGAGTTTTCTCTGCCCAGTGCAGAAAGAGCATTTTTCAGACTAAGCCTTCTGCAACTTTGTGATTTTTACAAAGATTAATAAATCGATAAAAGTCTATTGTGTGATCAGAAACCTGCCCGTCAAGTAAAAGTGAGGTAATAAAGAGTAAGTCAAGCAGATATGATCTTATGATCTTTTGGCAGTCTTGATAATATGATAATATGTGGGAAAGTGACTAGACCTTGTTGTGCTGTTCTTGGTTTTGCAGCGGCTTCTCTCTGTTCATCTTTCTGAAGGAATCCAGCATTAATTTCCCTCAGATCCCAGATCAGTTTAGCCTGATCTTAGCCTGAGTGGCACATTTCGGTGCAGATTGTTTTGTGAACCTATTATGATGCGATGTTGTTTTTGCAAAGAGGCTGTTACTGAACCATGGGGGAGTTCAAAATTACATTGGATACCACAGCAAGCACACAGGCACGCAGCACTTAGCGCTGTTTCTTATTTCACCTGCAGTGGAAGTATTTTTAAAGGTGCAGCAAAAACTTGATTTCTGAGGGTCAAAGAAAAAAATACATTTTTGGCATGAAAGAGGAAAATAATGAATAATAAAAAAACGCATGATATGACCCCTATAATATTTGTTTGCTCTTTGTAACAACCAAACCTGAATTCAAAGAAACTTGTTTGTGTGCGACTAATGCGCAATGCATCATTCATGTATAAATTTGCATTCATTAGCACAGAAGATGTATTATGTTTACAAGCTGTTTTTTTTACATACGCGTTATATTTTTTTACATCATATTTACAGCGCGTAAAGCTAGATATTGTGTAAATGGTCCTGGTTGTGATAACATGTAGAGGGTTCTTCCCTGTAGATTGTTACCCATATCAATCAGACCGGAATGAAACAGAGCTTCAGTGTGTTTGTGTGTTGGTGTGAACGCGTGTGTGCTTAGGCATGTAAAATTAGCCCTGGGAAATTTTGATGCTTAATAACATTCCTTCACACTTCAGAAATCTGTTTAGTTGCTGCTGCATAAATAAGACCCACTTTACACATCCTGAATACAGGCAAAAACTAATACTGCAAATGATTACATTTTCCAAACATCACATTACAATTGGTAAAGAAGCAACTACAAATGGGGAACGAACTTTGCTTGGGGTGTTAACCTGCACATCTCATCATACAATTAAGTTGGAAGGATAATTTTATGCGTATTTGAAGAATATTTTAAGAAAACGTGATTTCCGTAAAGATGCCACAGTGCTGGCGGTTGCCAGGGTGTTGCTATGCAGGGGCATTGCAACAGTTTTTTCAGCGGCGTTAAGGGTGCCTCATCCAATCAGAGTTGAGAGTTTTATAACGCACAGTTGTGTAAAGGATGAAGTAAAGTTTCTTTGTATGCTGATGCTGTTTGGATTCCCTGCTGACTACTTCTCTGCTGGACTTCACATTGATGGCAGCTCTCCTCACCAGCCTCTAATTAAAGCAGAATACATTACTCCTAATGAGTGAGAAAGCTAGCAAGTGTGCGTATCTTCTGTAGAGAAGCCCACAGAGACTTTAGGCTGTGAGAGTATAGATTAAAAGTTTCTGTGTCTTTGACTTATAGAGCTCTTTAAAGATGCTGTCATTGAGTGTAATCATGACAATGTATCAGGGTTTGAATAGCATAATCTATTGGGGAGGCTTCAACAGAGGTACAGAGCAAAACTGTGTTAGCATGCAGGAGAGAGAAGTGTAGCATGGCTTACCGCTGAATGTTTTGGCAGTGCGTGCATATTTACTGACGGATTCGAGAGCGTGATGTAATTTGGATTTTGTGTAAACCTCAATTGTTGTTACAAGCTGACTGTTTCTCGTACCACATTTGCTGTCTGCTTGGTACCTCGTAGCCAGGCCCAGATGCTAATGGAATCTGTTTTTTTTCATGTTTGCGCTGATATTTTTGGGGAAATTCTGTAGAACAGATTTAACCATGGGGGAAAAATTCAAAGTAAAGAGTACTGAACGATGAGTTCTGAGTGCCCATATGACAGGGAACATTGTATGAACATTGGCTAATGTTCTCTCAAAGTTTTCTCCCAAAAATGTTGACAGTTTTAGTAGAACTTCTTTTAATGTTAGGTATCATTTCTATCAAAAACTTTATTCTTAAATTATTAGTGAAACGATTTAAAAAGTTAAATGTTACTTAATGGAAACGTTAGGGAAACATTCTTACAACCCAATATTGTTAGCTGGGAGCTCATTGCTTCTAAATCCTTTTTTGTTTTGTTTTTCACAGATAAAGTGGGACAGGATTTCAAATATGATGCATGTAACACCTTAGCGATCACGTACTGTTTTAACGGCCCGGCAGCCGCGCCTGCATTGCGGTGTGTTTTGCACACGTAAGCATGTCTCGTATTTTCTTTCGATGTAAGAAATTCTCATTTGAACTGCTCCAGTGATAAATGTTCACGGCAAACACTTTTAGTATGATGGAGGAACATCTAGAGCATTGAAAAGAAGAAGAAAAGCGGTCTATTATGCTCCGCTTCCTGGTGAACCCGAAACCCATTCATCAGTGTTATGTGTGCTGTGAGATCCACCCTTTGTGAAACCGCTGTAAAATTGTGCCATTAGGAGCAAGAACCAAACATGGATGGAAAGAAAAAGAAGAAGACTCTCAGAGCTTCCTTTCAGAGATCTACTTCCTCTGTGTCGGTTTTTCTCCAGCACGTATTTCCAAAGCATATGAGAAAACAAACAAATCTTCTGTCTTTATATACATACCGCACTTTTCACGAGCAGTGTACCAAACAGGGCCTGAAAGCTTTTCATCAACACATGTTCAGTGAATGGAGGTGCATAACCTTCAGAAAACATAGATCGTCAACATTGTATTTTATATATATATATATATATATATTATTTATATAACCCCTGGTTTCTCGAACAATAATAAATAAACATCAACACTAAATGCACATAAGTGCATTCATTTAAAAAAAATAACAAACTCTGCCAGAGTGGGTAACATTCTAGTGGGTTGATTATGTTGAACTAAGCCATAATTTAGTAAAAGTTTGCTCGTTTGGAACCAAATGTCAATTATTCATAATTGTATAAATATATACAAATATATACAAATATTCAATTATGCAGTAACAGGGTTGTGCACAAAATGTGTGAAGCAGCTAAATATAATATTTTTGGTCATCTTTAAAGTCTATTGCTTTAAATACAAGTAAACAACATTCATGGAAAGTTACATAATGGCATAAAACCTGCAAACCCAAAACTCTTGAAGTTTGCCAAACATCAGCTCACACACAGATGGTGATC
>JAZGTI010003108.1:0-32851 GCA_036877585.1 Botia kubotai
TGTGTGTGTGCCTTTAGTTTGTTCACTTATTTATGTAGTTTCTGTGTCCTTGGTAATCTTTTGTGATTAACTGTAGATCCCAGTAGTGACTTTAAACATGCTTAGAATTTTGTTCGTGTTTTAATTATGAGTTCCCTCATTATTGACAATCAGTGTGTTTTGGCGTCTTTGTTTGCAGGCTAACGGAAGTGCTAAAAGATCAGGAGGAGATCCCAAATCCACTTCTCCTACCGTGCCTGCTTCTAAAATTCCTGCTTTTTCCTCTAGTGCAGGAAAAGGCTCGTCTCAGTCTGATTCTACTAATAATGTAAATTCTTCCTCTCCTTTATCTTCCTCCCTTCCTGCTAGCAAATCCTGCCTCCATCCTCCTCGATCCAACTCCGCCCCCTCCTCTCATATCCCCTCCCTCTCTAATGGGTCTTTTAAATTTGCCCCTCCCACTCACAGCACTAAAGGCCTCTCTATTCCCACACAGACACAAAACGGTCGACCTTCCACCTCTTCTTCCTCTTCCTGTTCCCACTCCCCTCTTTCCCCAACTATGTTGAGTCAGAGTGCAAAGAGTATCCGCACCATTCATACACCAAGCTTCACCAGCTACAGTCGGCAGCACAATGGGAATGCCGTTAAATCAGCTGTCCCCGTGGTTACTGTCGCTAAGGATGCTGCCTAGAATGCTTGGCTGCTCCGCTGCCATTTCTTTAATATCACTCCTGATTTACTTAATTCATTTACATTTTTTTCTAATTTTGTTTTGACCGGTTCTACTATTGTATCAAGTTCTCAGATGGAACTTTATTATGTTTTTGTGTTTGTTTTTTGGGGGCATGGTTTTCGTGTTTGCACGTCATAATTTGTTCATTCTACATATTTGTTCAACTGAATGGCTGTCTCCCATTATTTTAAGTTGTGAACTTTTAAATCTCTGTGAATCATAAAGACAACAACAGTTATGTTGTAAAAAAATAAAATAGAAATCTAGTTTAATTGCAGAGAGCAGGCTCTTGTTTAACAATTTTATAGAGCACTTCATTTGAAAAGAATACTTATTTTTCAAGTTGAAGAGAGACTAAAAACAAGAAAAAGTATTCTCATAGTGCAAAAATATAAACAGTATGTTGTTTGTTAATGGTCTCTTTAAGTGATTGTAGATTGTTTTCATTTGGCTTTTTTAGTTGGCAGACATTGGTTTTAGCCATAGTAAGCGAATCAAGTACTGTAAGTATACTAAATATTAGCACAAACTGACTTTAACATTGTGTCTATTTGTTTTTCTTTCATGCACTGCCAGTGTCTTTAAAATTTATTGTTATAACACGACAACAGTTTTTCAAGTAAACAGTTGTCTATTTTCCAGTAGTTGTGCCTATTTGCCAAAGTTTGTAATTTACGTTCGTACATGACTATGTATACTGTGTTAGAAGCTATGTATGTATATTTAGGATAGGTTTTACCTGGCTTAACCTACCTACAATTTATCAAAAAAATTCGATTTTACTCAGTCTATGCCTTTTAAATTAATGAGTATTGATGTCTAAATGTAAAGAAATCGTAGTGATGGATGGATCTGCTTTCTATTTTCCATGTAAATACTGCAACATCTCTGAAATAGAGATTCTCTTTAGTTTTGTTAACATATTGTACCAAAGTTTATTTCTATGCATGCCTATACTAAACTATTGAGAAAGAAAATAACAAAAGAAAATGATGCTTGCACAGACAGATTTTGTAAATAAATGTTTCCTTGGTTTGTATAGCTTTAAATGCAGATGCAAATTGTGCAACAGAGTTTAGGTATTAAAACAATAAACTTTCTGCATGCTTGTCAAGTTATTCTCAAGTTATTGTGGCAATGGTTTGTCCACTGCTGTCTTTCTATTAAACATTTCGGCAAATGTTTAATTTTCTATTAAACATTTGGCTTTGGATAGTTCAACTGAATTGTGGATTTGTTTTACACCTATACTGGCACAGAAATGGCATTCAGTACAAACAATGTGAACTGTGTATAGTACTGATCCAAAATTTGGACTCACCTGATTGAATGCTCATGATTTAAATACTTAAATTCTTAAATATAGTTTTGCAAATAAATTAATTTATGCCTGTATATAAGTTGACATGGGTGTCCTTCAAGACCGCTATTGTTTAAACTTGCTACACTAATGCAGATGTAATAATCATCACACAATCAATAATCATAACATGCAGCAGGTAAAGAGGCCAGTAGAGGGGGTGTGTTATGGGGATGTTGTGGAAGTGCTGATTCTACCTAGAATATACAGCTTGTCTGTTCATGTTGTCTGCTCACCGTATGACTAAAAGAGAGTAAAAGAGGAAACGGCTATAATCTTGCACAGAGACAGTAGCCAGCTGAGGTGTTGGTTGCTGGTTGAGGACGTCTTTGTACCAGCTTGTAAGTACCCATCATATTTTCAAATAATTAATAATAGACATGTTTTTATTTAAAATATTGTTAATGTGATATTTCACGTGTGTCAATAAAAAAATGTGTTACATTTAAAATAATTTTACCTTACTGAAATGGTATTTACTGATTATTGATTATTAATTAAAGTGCAGTATGTTATAATATTAGCAATTTGAATTGTTATAGTCATGGTTGATGGTTATTAAAATTAAAGATCATTATCACAGACAAAAGTATACAATGTACAGTATGACAAAAATGATTCTCTGTTCTATATGTAACTTAACAGTAATAACAAAACTCGTTAAACATAGAAACTATGGTGTCTTTCATGATGTCAGATATATTCTTGAAGATCATTTCAATCAAATGACATGTTGTTGGTAATGTCTATAGCTCTGGAGAAAATGATCTTGCTAAAACCAGTCTGATACTAAATCAAACCCATACCCTTCTTCAAACAGCAATTTAAAGTCTCAAAGACCTGCACTATGTTGAATCACTCTGAGGAGTGGATTTATCACAGCTCTCATGTGGAGAACGTCCTTCTTGCGACCTTCTACGTTGTCATCTTCATCCTATCAGTTCCAAGCAATGCCTTGGCACTTTGGGTGTTCTGCTGCCATGACAACCGCAACACTCCTTCCAAAATACTTCTGAAGCACCTGGCAATAGCTGACGTCTCTTACGTCTTGGTGCTCCCCATGCGGGTGGTCTACCATATCTTAGACGGTCACTGGCCTCTTGGGGAGGGAGCCTGTCGTGTGGTTGGCTTCCTGTTCTTCGTCAACCTCTACTGCAGCATGTGCTTTATGACTTGCATCAGTGTGGACCGCCTGTTGGCTTGTGTCCTACCGCACAAGACCCAGAGACTGAGAAACACCAGGAACACCAAAGTGGTCTGTGCGGTCTTGTGGGTCATGGCGACCATCTCCATGGCACCTGTCCTGTTCTCCAAAAAACAAGTGATTAGACAACTGCAAACATGGAATGTGACGGTGTGTGAACAGCTGTACATAGAGAAGTCATCCAATCCTACCGGTGCGTTGGTGTCGACTGCCGTCGCATTTCTTGTACCTCTGGTCATCCTGATTATGTGTTATGTTCTAATATTTTACAAAGTCAAAGGAATGACTTTTCAGAAAAGGACTACGTCTCAGCATAAGGCAATGAGATTGATTGTACTAACAGTGGTTAACTTTGTGATTGTCTTTGTGCCTTACCATATCAGCCGGTTTGTCTTCATCATACAACACGATGATCTGTCAAAGTCAGAATCAGAAAGACAAATGCTGTATTTGGGAAATCACATAACCTCTGCTTTAACATGCGTAAGTGCTGTGCTGGACCCTGTCATGTACTTCTTTCTGGCGAGAAATTACCAAGAGACCCTGCTTAAGCTCTGTGGTAGGAGCCCTAAAGAGGATCAGTCCACCACATGAAGACACGAGAAAAGCCCATTAATGCTGCAGAGCATCTGCAGATCAACATGGTTCTATTGTAAAGCAGAAGGTGAAGTTAAAAAGTAGAACTGAAAAATTACAGCTAATATTCAGAACTGCAGATATTGGTATCAGTTTCCTACCACAGCAACTTATTTTTAGGACACAGGCAGAACAACAGCCTATGACATTCAGACACACGACAGTGTATGATATTATTATCACATGTTTATTAAACCCTCTTGTATAAACATTTTACATTTATCATTAATTTTTCAGTTTTGTATATGGCTTTCTAGTTGTGTTGTCAGCCAAAAATAAAATATAAATAAATTCTATAATCTCGAAACTTTTTGTTAAATATGATTTGTTTCAATATGAATAATCAGGCCTGAGTAGTTAGCCGTGTCATGTGCCGTGCTTCTAATAGTTACACATTTTAGAGAACTGAATCATTTATATATTTTGTTGTGGGAGGTTGTGGGATCGTCATTAACTGCCTGAATTATATTTTAGTATCATTTTTAAGATACACAAAGTGTGTGACAGGCCACAAGTGCCAATTAATAGAGACGCTCAGATCAAAACCGAAAACGCTTCAGGTCAGTTTTGGTCACACTGAGGACCCGTAGCATAAGGCGTGCCTAGTAACGGGTTGTCAGGAAGACAGCGGAGAGAAAATGTGCGCATCGCTGTGATTTGTTTACTTTACTGTATGCCGACAGATATAATAGTAAACTAGAACACTTTACTTATTGCCTTGTTTTTAAGTCTTAAGATCGAGGCAGATATATCGAAATGCATCGACCTGGATCTCCATTACTTTAGTAATGGAGTTTAGGGTGGAGTTAAATTTTAAATCTAAAAATATCATCTTCAGGATGTCTGCAGCGTTTACCTTCGCAGATTAAGGTACTGACAGAACATTATATTATCGATAAGTTATTGATGAGAGTCGCACATGTGTTTGATTTTGATGACCCTGAGAAAGCATTGATCAGCTAAACAGATGCTAAAACTGTAAATAAACTTGTGCTGTTTGGATAGTAAGATAGTACAATAAATGACAATTACACATTTTTAAGTTCTGTGTCCCAATAGTTTTTGTGGCGCATTGTATGCGACAAATATAAATAAGTTTATTTCTGTTACTGTAACGTTTACAGTAACTGAAAGAACTGTGGGCTTTGACGATATTGTTATGATTTAAATACTATTGTAAATTTTAATGCACTCACCACAGAACCAGGTACATCCAGTTCTATAAATGTATTTGTATAACTGGGTACAGATTTCTCAATATAGCAGGTTAGCATCAAACAAGACCTGCATACCCCCGACAAGTAATAGTAGTCTGCTGTTTTTTTTTGGTTGGATAGATAGTTCGGCTTTATATTTGGCCATTGCTGTGTGCTATTCATGCATACATATCTCATCAATGAAGCACAACAATTGTGTTTCCTGTTTGTAGTTTCCAGTTGAACAATCAATGAACATTCTAGGTGTGTGTGAGTGGATCAGATAGGTGTCTCAGTGGCACCCGTCACCATGGGTACCGCGTCCTCTCTGGTGAGCCCTGGGGAGGTCATTGAGGATGCGTATGGCGGTGAGGGTGGGGAAGCATGTGAGATACCAGTGGAGGTGAAACCAAAGGCTCGTCTGTTGCGGAGTTCTTTCCGTCGCGGCCCTCGCGTCATCGGCGCCAGCTTCAAATCCACTGGATCAGTGGAACTGGAATACGCCGCGGAGTACGAGCGCCTCAGGAAAGACTATGAGATCTTCAGGGTCAGCAAGAACAATGAGATCACCTCCATGCAGAAGAAAGAAGCCAAGCTGGATGAGGAGAACAAAAGATTGCGTGCTGAGCTGCAGGTTTGAAGGAGAACTAGTCAGATTTTTTGAGATGTTTATTTGTGTGTAGACATACAATAGGGCCATCTAAGACCATTTTGTGCTATGCATTGGGTGACTAATGAAATATAAGGTAATTTGGGACATTGACCATGTTATATCCATTGTACAAGATCAGTTTTCTGTGTTCCATTGAAGCCAACAAGGTAGCTTGTAGAAAATTCTTAAATCATCCTGGGATAACATGGATCATCAGGTTTTGCAACTGTTGACGTCCGTGCCAGTTCAAATGTATGCATTTACAGCAAAATGGAGTACTAATACTATGTACTAATACCTAATACTATGAAATTAAGGCGCTAGTGTTATATTTTGCCGTAAGAAAAATTGTGTAATAAATTATAAAAATTGGAATCCCAAACATTTTTATTAGTGGTCTCAGACTTTGGAATGCCACTGTTGATTTGTAATGTTAAACATTTTATGTCACCTCAAAATGTAATGTTAATAATCTATTAGCCCTGCATGAAAGACTCTCTGATGATGTTCTCTGGTGAGCAGGCTCTTCAGAAAACCTACCAGAAGATTCTCAGAGAGAAGGAAAGTGCCCTGGAGGCAAAGTATCAAGCCATGGAAAGAGCTGCCACCTTTGAGCAGGACAGAGACAAGGTCAAACGGCAGTTTAAGGTGCGAATCTTTTAAGCTGCCTGTCTCACATTTACATTCAATGCTGACTTAACCAAAATGTATGCCTTGTGAAATCCCAAATCTCCCCCAGCTCTCTCAACCCCCTTTGTTGTCATAATATATTTACCACCTTATATGTCTTACTCCTGTCTTACATATCTCTTCTCAGAAACTGGATGATCTATATTCTGCTAGACTTTGCATATTTTCTCCCCCATTTCCTCATTGTGTGTTGCTGTAATCCTCTCCAAAATTCCCTGACCAGCAGATATTCCGGGAAACGAAAGAGAAAGAAATTCAGGATTTGCTTCGGGCAAAACGAGACCTGGAGTCGAAGCTTCAACAGCTGCAGGCTCAGGGCATCCAGATTTATGATCCAGCTGATTCTGATTCAGATGACAACCGGACTACTGTCACCAGTAAGTCAACTTCATATGGCCCAGGTTCCCCCATAAATGTGTCTGTGGTCAAAATAAGTCTGATAGCATAGAAAAATATCTCGGCCACTGTTCACCCTGTATGATTTTTTGTGTCATCTGTTCACTGTGTGAAACCATGAACTGTCAACTATTCTGGAACAGTTTCATTCTGCCTGTCTAGACCTGTGTCAGTGACTCAGGAGGAAAGTGTGACTAACCCTGAGAGGAAGGTGGCTTATGTCAGCTAGGCTGAGTAATCCATTGATATTTAGCTGTTTACAGCTAATAATAGTTACCATTAGCAGAAGTTCCCCTTTTTTTTGTAGAAATTGTGAGTGTATTTTAAGTGCATAAGCATCTATAAATATCAGTATTTTAATGGCCAAAATATTAGTGTCAGCCAGTATTACAATTTTAAATGACCTGAATTAGTCGAAAAGGCAAGTATTTAAATGAGGTGATATTTAAATTTTTACAGCAAGTGAAAGTTTTTATTTTCTTTTTTATGGGTTTTTTTGTGCTAGTATAGATTTCTATCTACATACATCTGTCACACCACGATAAATAGCTGTAACATAAAAGCCACTGATGCAGCTGCAGGCACTCAGTGTGAGTACTGGACTGGAGGTGTGCTGGGCAGCGAGCCATCGATGGGCAGCATGATGCAGCTACAGCAGACACATCGGGGCCCCGAGTTCGCTCACAGTCTCATTGATGTGGAGGGGCCATTTGCTAATGTCAGCAGAGGTATGTGTGTGTTTGTGTGCTTGTATATATGTTGATGTGTGTGTGCTTCAGATGATTGGGACGCTGCCGTGGCCAGTCTGCTGCAGGTGTCTTGTGTGTGTTTGTGTTGATATGTGTGCGTGTTGCAGATGATTGGGACGCTGCCGTGGCCAGTCTGCTGCAGGTGTCTTGTGTGTGTTTGTGTTGATATGTGTGTGTGTTGCAGATGATTGGGACGCTGCCGTGGCCAGTCTGCTGCAGGTGTCTTGTGTGTGTTTGTGTTGATATGTGTGTGTGTGTTGCAGATGATTGGGACGCTGCCGTGGCCAGTCTGCTGCAGGTGTCTCCTCATGTGTCACAGGCTCTTTGGAGTAACACGGTCCGCTGCTACCTCATATACACACAGGAGACCAGAGCCGAGTTACACACCTTTATACAGGTATACACACATACACAAATATATCTGTATGATGTGCATTGGTTTCGACAAAAAATGTTAAACACCTGTTTTCCCTGTTTTTAGTATTTTATTTATTATTTATTATGTGCTATAATGGAAAGTTATTTGTATTGTATGGTGTAATTGTTATATTGTATAGTATTAGAGGTGCTTACTATGTTTTTTTTCTAAAGTATTAAACTTTGGCATGTAGCTTGTCCCCACTGATTGTGCTATGATTAATTTTCACCTGGCAGATGACAAAACAGGCGAAACAATCCCATAGACTTACATTAAATATAGAACTCGACCCATATATAGAGACCAGAACATCATGAAGACCTGATGTTGGTCTCTTGACTTACTGATCACTGACCATCCTACTGATCACTGACCACCCCACTGATCACTGACCACCCTACTGATCACTGACCACCCTACTGATCACTGACCCCCCCACTGATCACTGACCCCCCCCACTGATCACTGACCACCCTATTGATCACTGACCACCCCACTGATCACTGACCACCCTACTGATCACTGACCCCCCCACTGATCACTGACGCCCCCACTGATCACTGACCACCCCACTGATCACTGACCACCCTACTGATCACTGACCACCCCACTGATCACTGACCACCCTACTGACCCTCCTAGCAACCATCATCTCCATAACCACCTTACGATACAGTTCAAATCATCATGCAAACCTTAGTAATCACATCGTGATGACCTGGCAACCAACCACAGCATTCTAGCATAATGGCTGTGATGTTTGCATTGGAAAATGTCACAATGTTCGTTCTCTCTTTCAGACTCACTCTTTAAAGCTGCAGAGGTTTTGTGAGGGTTTAGGGCATTTTTATATTAACGTGTCATTTCCGGAGGAGACTGCTGCTCTGTATGCAGCTGAGCGCAGGCAGGAGATCGAGAGGAGCTCTGTGTGTGTGCTGCTGCTCAAATCTTCAGTGTCGAGGTGTGATATTTGAGTTTCGAAATCTGTCACATTTACACGCACCAGCATTGGCATTAGCACCATGTATTTCTCCTTTCTGCTGCTCTGTAGTTGTGTTGTAGAGGATGTAGAGGAAGCCTTTGTAAAGACCCCAGACTCTCGGCCTCTTTTGCTGTATTTGCGGACTGGAGACAGAAAAGGTGAAAAGGAGGAGGTGTCCACACTCAGTCCAGCCACCAGAGAACTGCTGGAAAGTGTTAACATGGCTGACAAAAGTGCCAAACTTAAGGTACAATCAGAAGATTCTTCTGATTCTTCTAAAGGCTCATATTTGGCCCTCAGAATGTGCATGCATTCCACCATTTTATATATTTTTTATATTAATATTTAGTATTTTTAAAATGACCTTGACACCAATTGTTTGACCTTGGCACCAGTTGCAAGCAACTGCACAAATGGCTCAGAGGAATGAAGTTAACTCTAAAAAAAGCTTTAGCGTTATTTTTCTGCTGATTTTTGTATCAGTTGCAGTGACATTGAGACATTTTATTGTGACACAAGACACACAAGTGCGACTTAGGTGTCCATGTACTTCTTAGGGACACTGTACGGCATGTCACACCAGTTTTGTTATATAAGTTGTATTATGGAAATTTCACCCATACAGTTGATATGGGCACTTGCATATTTCTCTTAGATAAACTGTTCAGAATAAAGGTTCCCCTCTTGGTTCCTGCAGGTGGTGGACCACGCAGGCTCCACAGAGGAAGGAGCTGCCCTGATTTTCTCTCAGCTCGAAAGAATTATCAAACAGGTACACAAACAGAAACCCCCAGAAGATCAAAGTGTGACTTTCACAATGTGGTTTTCAGCTTTACTCTTACAGAACTCTTGGTCTGAGTGAACCTAATGAACCATCTGTGGTTTTGAAGGAGTAAGATCTCTTCCTCTGCTGATGTTGTTAACATCATAACAGAGAACACTTACACACATATTGTCTGCATGTCCTCAGGAGCTGTTGGGGCTGGAGCTTGAGGAGACTGGGGCACTGGAGGAGAGGGAGGAGGAAGACTCTGGTGATGTGCTGTGGGATCTTCATGACGAGCAGGAGCAGATTGAGGCCTTTCAGCAGGCCTGCAGCTCCGCAGCTAGATACAGCTTCCAAAAAGTACTGCAGATCTCTAAATGATCATTTTTCCAATGATACCTGTGATGTACAGTGTGCTGTCCACTATAGTGGATTATAGATCTGCAATAGCAATTTAGAATGACATTTTTGCATTAGGCAGACGCTTAAATCCAGCGTCTTAATCCAAAACTGTGAATCCAAAACTGTGACTTACAGTGCATTACTATACATGTGATCAGTGTGTGTGTTCCCTGGGAATCGAACCCACAACCTTGCTAATGCAATGTTCTACCAGTTGAGCTACAGGAACGCCACAGGAATGTGATCCATCCAGACCTATCATGTGCCCTATTTGTAATTTGTAACCTTTGCCTTACGTGGAATTCAAAATAACTGTCCTTGTTATACGTTATAGATGTTTTATTGCCTATATCGTAAAAATGAACTCATAGATTTTGTACAGTTTTGTGCCATGTACATTCCACATTCTGTAGAGTTCTGTTCAAGCAGATTCCATGCAGACCTGCTAATGAATTGCCGAATCCATTATTGATTCTTTCTGCAGTATGTTGATCGACTAAATGATATGGTGGCCGCCCCTCCCCCCACACCACCCCTGCTGGTGTCCGGTGCACCTGGATCAGGCAAATCCCTTTTGCTGGCTAAATGGTATTTTTAATCTTAATGTTATTACACAATCATTATTTATGTCTAGTCATAATAATCGAAACAATTTGTAATTATTCTACAGGATAGAGCTGCAGCAGAAACACTCTCCCAACACCCTGACTCTCTATCACTTCACCGGCCGTCCTCTCTCTACCAGTGCGGATCCAGTGCTCATTATTAAACGCCTCACAGTGAAGGTAAAGCACACTCATACAGACATGGGGTTGGTGAGTGAGTGAGTGAGAATTTTAAAACTAACTGACGATTAATCTGGTACTTTCCTGGAAGAACCACAAGATTCATTCTGATGGGGTAAGTAGCAGTCAGGAAATTCAGAAGAATTTATGTAAGTTTGAGAAAGTGTGAAATTTCCAGCATGATGAATTCAACCCCATGACTTCAGGTTCCACAGAGTTTTCGTGCATGTTCATGCATAGCAAAGAACAGATAAGGTTAACCAGTTTTTCAGTGGTGGTTGGGTCTTCTGAAATGTGTTAGGGTTTGGTAAAAGGGAATCCCCATTGAGATTATTCCAACAGATGGACACTCATTAGTCATCACTAAGCAGTACAAGCAAAATGAACCAAGTTAATTTCCTCCTTTCCTCCAATTCCACCTTTCTCATCATCCCTGTAGCTCCTCCAGCATTTCTGGTCTATCTCTGGTCTCTCAATGGACCCCTCTAAGATCCTTGAGGAATTTCCACGCTGGTTAGAGCGCCTGTCTGCACGTCACCATGGCAACATCGTAATCATCATTGACTCTATTGATCAAATACAGGTAGCATTCCTAAAACGTACATCCCTATTTACCTGTGTTGTGTGTGTGGTCTGTGCTCATGTTCAGAGTTCTCTGTATTTCACCCACATAAGTTTGATCTTCCTGTAGTAACTAGTTACAGTATATAGTTTAGCTGACGAGCGTGCATTTAGAATTTAGCATGCTTTAAGCCAGGGTTTTGTCAGCCTAACCCTTTGAACTAAACTACTTTCCCCCAGAGATTTAATGGCACATTTCTTAAACTTCAAAAACATTTATTTCTTATGCATTTAAAAGATTTTATAAGTAGTATTTTACATAGTGATTGTTATCATAATACATTTCAACAGGTTTTATTGGTGCATATATCTGTCCATGTTGAATCATCAACACATAGTGTAATAGTCACAGACATGCAGATTAAACAAAATATATCTTTATTGTTAGTGTGTGCTTTATTTAGATTCCTATTTTTAAATTATTTACATATAATTATAATTTAATTAATTGCTTTTCATCAACTCACAAACCCGGTGCAATTCCCTCACGAATCCACAGGGTTTCCATTTGGGAAACCCTGTTTAAGTAGCAGCACGGTTGTTTTTTTTATTTTCCCAGAATGCAGAGCGTCACATGAAGTGGCTGATAGATCCACTTCCTCCAAATGTGAGGGTGCTGGTGTCAGTAAACGTGGAGTCCTGCCCACAAGCTTGGAGGTTTGTGGCCAAAATTGAACATGTCAAAAATTAACACTTACCAATCATTAAATAGGAAAATAAGCTCTGTCTGTATTCAAAACATTGGACCTTTCAGGTTGTGGCCCACCCTGCACCTTGACCCACTAAATCCCAGAGAGGTGAAAAGTGTCATCAGCACGGAGTGTGTAAACACAGACATCAAACTAACCAAAGACCAGGTAAACATCATTTAATCAGTGGGCATCTGTTTGTTTATGTATGTGTATGCTGAATTAGACTGTCTGTCTCTCCTGCTGTAAAACAGGAAAAGAAGTTAGAGAGGCTTTGTCGTTCAGCCGCGACTTGCAACGCGCTCTATGTCTCATTGCTGGCCAGACTCATTACACAGTGAGTAATTGTGTGAGTGTGGGTACACCTCTGTCTAATGTTTGTAGGCTGTGTCTGTTAATATTTTGTTATGTGTATATGGCACTGTGTGTTTTTTTGGTAAACATCTGTTTGTGTGTATATTTGTATGTTTTTATATGCAAATATACATAGATATAATAGGTAAAAGGAAAACAAACGTAATTTTGTGCAAGCATTTTGTGTGATATTGTTTTGCGTGAATGTGAAAAATGAATTAGTGTATGTATCTACATTTATGTATTTGGCAAACTTTTTTATAAAGCACATACGATTATTATCCAATATAATAATAATTGGCTGATTAATTAGGCAATATTTTAGTCTCTTACCAATATACATTTGTCTGTGTGTGCAATAAAAAGATTCATTATATGAATCTCTATGTGCATCAGCCCCAGAACTTCCTGGACATTGGAAAGGACTCTACAGCAGTGTGTGTTGTGTCAAGATACAGTGTCACTGTACAGACTGGGCCTGAAGGTGGTGCTAGACTCACTAATCTCAGATCAAGAAAAGCATATCTTGAGAGAGGTGACTTTACAGCTGTCCACTTTAACAAAGAACATAATTCAAAACCATTTTCATAATTTAATATGAGTGTGTTTGTATTTGTTTACATGCAGTTGCTGTGCTTGCTGTGTGCTAGTCACAATGGTGTCAGTGAATCAGAAGCTCTGGAGCTGTTCCCAGATCTGAGTTTCCCTGCACTAACCTCAGCCCTCCACAGTCTGCAGAGACTGCTCATAATTACTTATGCCTGTGGCCTCATCCGCTTTCAGCACCCGCAGGTGTGTGTTGTCAGCACCTGAAAACATAGCTTAAAATTATTAAGCTAAATTGAGTTGGGCACAGAAACATGTTTCTGAGGCAAAATGGTTAATAAATAAGGAAAAACTGTATTATAAAAATACATTATGACATTATTTTAAATATTGTTTGTTTTTGAGTTTGTGTTAGTACAAAAGCGTGTGTTTATCTATGTGATATGTTTTAAAGGGGGTACAGGTAAAAACTCAAACATGCTAGATGAGTATCAGCTGTATGTGCACAGACATTGTTGCATTCATGTTTAAGCATTTGGCGTGGCACTTTTATCGAAGCGACAATGCTTGTAATGCAGACAGCTAGGAACCGCATCCTTGACACATTTGTGGGTGTATTTCCGTGGGTGAAAATAAATATGCTTCTGTGGAATTCTTTGGTAAAGCTCTTGGTTTAGTTTCACATCTTTTTGCAATAGTAATAAATACACTAAAACATAAGTAATTAAAAACACAACTTACTAATGTAGTGTGTCATGGGATGTGATTTTTCAGGCATGTGATGCAGTGAAACAAGAGTTTCTGGATGAGAGGAGATGCTGTGGATCTTACAGAGAGACACTCATTCAGTTCTTCAGTAAACAGCTGGAGTAAGAACCTCTACTTATGTTGTGCATTTTAATATCATAACCAATCAAAAATATAAGCCAAATAATGTACCATTAAGGATTATTTTTTCTAAATAGACTTGATGTAGAAGTTTCAACAAGACCATGTTTGTGTTGCAATATTGTTTATTTAATTCGTTTAATAAAATAAGATTATAAATGAAAGGTTTATTTTACTATATTTTATTTTTAAATTTTATTTTATCTTATTTGGGTGTTTGTGTGTCAAGTCAAAACAGAGTTACCTGGCGTGTTGCGGATGAGTTGCCGTGGTTACTGCAGCAACAGGAAGACAGAGTTAAACTTCAGATGACTCTGCTTAACCTGTTTGTGTCCCAGAATCTCTATAAGAGGTAATTTCTCATTCTTCTGTCCTTCTTTATAGCATCTCCTTAAGTGTTAATATGACAAAACAACTTCCTAATGTTTATTCCTAGAGGCCATTTCTCCGAGCTTCTGGCATATTGGCAGTTTGTTGGTAAGGACAAGTGTTCAATGGCGACAGAGTATTTTGACTCTTTAAAGGAGTTTGAGAAGACCTGCGAGAGCGAACAGAGCATGAGTCAACTGGCCAACCTGTATGAAACCCTGGGCCAGTTCCTGAAAGACCTGGGTCTGCTCAGCCAGGTGTGAACAGAACCAGGTTTGATGACCATCTGTATTCCATGTCAAATCTTGTCTAACATGCTTGTGTGGCTTGAAGGCAGTGGCCCCCTTGCAGCGATCCTTGGAAATTCGTGAGACGGCACTAGACCCGGACCACCCAAGCGTAGCTCAGTCCCTGCACCAGCTGGCGGGGGTCTACGTTCATTGGAGGAAATTTGGAAACGCAGAGCAGTTGTACAAACAAGCTTTGGAGATCTGTGAGAATGCCTATGGACCAGAGCACAGCACTGTGGCTAGAGAACTAGACTCACTATCACTCCTCTACCAGAAACAAAACAAGTACAGTGTTTTTTTTTTTATTCAGCCTCAAGCATTCAGATTTCAGAGATTTTGGCTCTGTTTCTAAAGCTAATGAGCTGCCTTGCTCCCCTCAAAGGCAACTATCTTCTTAGGCAGCATTCTCTGTGATGGAACTTCATAAATGAGCGATGAATGTTATGTTATTTGAATTCTATCTAGGTATGAGCAGGCTGAGAAGTTAAGAAAGAAATCTGTCAAAATCAGACAGAAAACGGCACGCCAGAAGGGCCACATGGTGAGAAAAAGAAAAATAATATCATTTTGGAGCATGTGCACGTTTTTTCATTGGTCCTGCTCCTTAGAATGAGTAATCCTGTGTGTGGAAAAATACATTCGGATATCTCACAGCATATTTGTGTGTGTTCTGTCTAGTATGGTTTTGCTCTGTTGAAACGGAGGGCGCTGCAGTTAGAGGAACTGACGCTTGGTAAAGACTCAGCAGATTGCGCCAAGACTCTTAATGAGCTTGGAGTTCTTTATTACCTGCAGAACAACCTAGAGTGAGTAATTGTTTTCATTTCATACATGCCTTCTGGGAAAGAATGAAGCTTTCTGTCTGTCAATCATTTTACACATTCACAGCCCATAAATAAAGAACAAGAGGCTGAGAGTGTGATATCTTAAATTTAACCAGTTAATATCGCTGGTGCCACCAGTAGAAATACCTAATATAATAAAATAAATACAGTTAAGTATTAATTGCATGGCCTTATATTTAAAACTGATTCTAGTGTGTGAATAGTACATGAATATCAAAATGTTATTCAGTCATGCTTTGTCAGTATTTGTAATTATGTTTAATTAAGTGTGTATTAACATTTATTTATTTAACTTAGTGCTGCAAAGGTGTTTTTGACGCGATCGCTGGAAATGCGTCAGCGTGTGCTGGGACCGGATCACCCCGACTGCGCCCAGTCTCTGAACAACCTGGCCGCACTGCACAGCGAGAGGAAAGAGTACGAGAGCGCAGAGGAACTGTACGAAAGAACGCTTGACATTCGTAAGCGAGCGTTAGCGCCTGACCATCCCTCGCTCGCCTACACCCTCAAACACTTGGCCATGCTTTACAAGCGCAGGGTGAGAAACCACAGGAAACAGTCTCAGCACAACAGCTCTGCTTAATATTATTATTAGTTAGTGTCTGTTTAGTTTTTACATTGTGTGTGTGTGATGTGTGGTTTTATAGGGGAAGCTGGAGAGGGCCGTTCCTCTGTATGAATTAGCTCTTGAGATCAGAGAAAAGAGCTTTGGTCCCCGACACCCCAGTGTGGCCACAGCTCTGGTTAATCTGGCAGTTCTCTACTGTCAACTGGTGAGAAACTAGTCTGTGTTTATATTACAACCTCAGATCTAACAAAACTCTTGGGTTATGAAAAATAACGTGTGGTTTGTTCATGAATCATATGATACTGTACAAGGGTGTTAATGATGTGTGTGTGTTTGCAGAAACAGCACAGCGATGCTTTGCCTTTGTACGAGCGAGCGCTCAAGGTGTATGAGGACAGTCTGGGTCGACTGCACCCTCGTGTCGGAGAGACCCTCAAAAACCTTGCTGTTCTCAGGTCAGTTTTATAACTCCTCATTTGAGTAGCAATGCACAAAGTAACACTATGGCAGTGAGTTGTGCATGGGAATGTAGTTTATAAAATATCTAGTTAGATAATAAGATATCAAGTTAGCTTAATGCAAAAGTTTCTCTTCGTTCTGTCAGTTATGAAGAGGGAGATTTTGAAAAAGCTGCAGAATTGTACAAGCGAGCCATGGAGATAAAGGAGGCGGAGCCATCCCTGGTTTGTGGTAAAGCCCCGTCACGTCACTCATCCAGCGGCGACACCTTTAGCTTACGAAGCCCCGCCCTGCCTCATACTTCCAATGGACACCTGACCTTTCAAACATAATTAAGGTGAACTGTGACCTTTACTAATCAAGCCATATCAGCTGTATTAGCCATATTCAAAACACTATGTCTTAATGAAGGGACTTTTCATCAAAATGTGCACAGAATGTTTTTTAAATATTCATTATAAAAAGGCATCTGGAATTTCATCAGTTTTTATTCTTACTGTAATTTACAGTATAAATCAAAAGTGTTCTTAGTACCGTGCAATAACATGCATTTGTACTTTTTTATTATAAATGCATTAATATGTAGGTATGTATGTTCTCTTTCTAAAAAATAAGTGTACACGTAACTTACAATGTAGTAACACAGCAGACTATAGCAGTGACATCAAATCCTGCTCCTGGTGTCCACATCCCTGCCCTATGACATCAGCACGCCTTTATCATTTCAAGTGAACTGCTGTTAAACTGTGTGTTAAACTGATAACTGTTATTAGTGAAATCACAGTGATGAACAGAATAGTGTTATTGAATGCCCATACAATGCCAAAATGTTATGTAGAACTTGTATTTAGTTTTTTTAGTCTTTTTTATCATTATTATCATAGGTATAAATATACATATAATTAAGTATAATAATAAACAAGTAAATACGTCCATTTACTGGGATAAAGTTCAAACATGTTTATTTCTTTTACACTATGCTTTTTTGTTTGATTTGTACACCCAAACATCCAGCGAACAAATATAGTCTTATAAACCATGTGAGATGCTAAATGTTGAAAGCTAACGTGTGACCAATCGCAGCACAGCTTTCTCTGTCATTGCCACATTCAGCGATCAGTCTGAGCATAAACCAGCTCAGATTCTTGCTTACAGATCAAGGATGAAATTAAGCCAAACATAATGAAAGTTTCCAAAATTTCAAGAATGCTTTTCAATATTCTTGAAAAAAGAGATTTCCCAGAGACTAAATATTCATTTGCTTTTGGACACACTGTAACGTAACGTGCTATAGTTTTACAGTCTGAACCCTGCAGTTTTCCTCACCTAAAACTTGTGCCTGTGCCAACAGATGCAAAGACACATTTGATCTCTAATTCAATATCTGGTTTTAGATTGTTAACCATGTGCAATAATTATTTTTCTGTTATGCAGTATTATTATCTGTCTAGTCTATTTTATGCAATGATTGAACTAAATGAACTAAAAATGTGCATAATAAACAAAAAAGTGCCAGTTAATCTGTATTGTCTTGCTTTGGCACACAATATCATAACCCATGTATATGTTTAGAGAGTATACTGTTCATTTTCCTTATCTTAAATACTTTGTCTTTGAATTTTGTCTAATGTGAAAAACTTTAATGGTAACGTGTCCAGTCATGATGCCAGTCTGTTTACATTGGAGGGAAATATGATAAATGAATATAAAACGAATGGAAACTGTAAAACAAATATTTGTTGCGTTGCTTAGAGGTGTTTTCTATAGAGGTATTTTTATACACGCATTCTTAGAAAATATTGATACCATCAAAAAGGAAGCAGACTCAGGCCATATTTCCGTTACATTAGTAATATACCATTTTTTTTAAACGCAGGAAGAGATAAATGTAGGTTTATTTTCTTTTGCATTTTTCAGTGTTACTTTATTGAATACGATGAATCCATGTTGATGAAATGTCTGACGACGTTATGAAAACACTTGACGTACGATGTTCTCAGCACTGTTGCCTTAGTGCCTTGAAGCATATTTACAGATAAGATTGTTAATGTAATCAAATGTGTCAACACACAGTCACTTCTGTTCTCTGCCAACCACGCAGTTAATAAAAATAACTTCAGATAAGTCTCATTCCGTCCATCACAAATTCTA
The DNA here is from genome assembly GCA_036877585.1 of Botia kubotai. Lineage (NCBI taxonomy): Eukaryota > Metazoa > Chordata > Actinopteri > Cypriniformes > Botiidae > Botia > Botia kubotai. Next base: position 18,732 of record JAZGTI010003108.1, read on the forward strand.
AACCTTCACACAGCAGAGAAAGAAAACCATTACCAGCAATGAGATTTCAGCATCAATACGTTTAGTCAAGAAAATCTTCCGTGGATAGAAAAGACCTCTTGTGTATAATACACCTCCGCTAATACATGTGTGTGAGTACAAAATAATAATTGTTTTATGTGAACTAGAATGATTAGGGATGTGCAGTGTATGTGAACGAGTTTCTATGTTTGGGAGCCGAGACGTTCCTTTCGTTTCCGCTCTACATCTTCCTCATCTGAGCCATGAGTTCCTCTAGGCTCTGGTCTGTATCCTCCACCGTGTCCCCTGATTCTCCATCCTGGTGTAGGGAAAGAATGTGTGAATGTTTCACGTGGTGGTAAAGACAAAATGGCTACATTCACACGGCAACAGACTACGTTTGTGATTGAGTATCTGGTCTTTCATAAACAAACACGTATTTGCTGTCAGTATCGCCACAGGTGTTACTCAGTCACAAAAGAAAAGTGATGACTTACTCTTTTTTTTTGTTTTTTTACTCGTTCACAAAGATAGTATTCAATTGCTCCTGTGTGTTGTTATATCTACTGGATATTTTGAGGATCACAACTATTAGTACAGTTGTCAATCCCAAACACTGATTGTGTGTAACCAATCAGAGATCCATGTTGGATTGATCTTTAACACACTGTTACAATACTAAGTGTTTCATTATATCATACTTTCTCAGGTATGGTATAGGCTACAGTGATGCCCTCTGGTAGATCTGGTACTGGTCCTGATGCAGCCTGAATCTCTGCCTCCGAGACCTCCGACACCAGCTCAATGCCTGTCGGAATAATTCGAGCAATAATTTATAAAAGTTATGTATAGACACTTATGTATAATGAATGAGGAATCATGTCAAAGCGTGGAATGCTGACCCCATTCATTGTCCTCATGTACTACTTCCTCTTCTTCCTGTACCACTTCCTGTTTAGGGCACTCTGCCTCTTTTTTCTATTGAAAAAGGAATTTGTTGATGACGGACCATTGCTATCAATGTGTAAATAATTTACAATATCAATAACACTAGAGGATGCGTGTTTATATTTGCATTTATATGGATGTCACCTTGAACTCCTCCTGTTGCCGTCTACAGTGCGTGTCATCACACTGTGGGTTGGCCTTCATTGCCATGCTGGGGAAGAAATCCTGCATGGCATTATAGCCCAGGTAATAACTCACTGTCCCGAAGCCCAGCAGATGCCTACAACACAAACAGTGTGTTTCAGACCAGGTCTTTTCAAATGGCACTGAAAAGGCTAAACCTCAGAGCACTTTTGCCATCTAGTGGCATTTATACTATACAGAATAAGTATATTGATCTATGAGGAAAGACTCTAGCCAGACCTTTGACTGCAACAATGCAACTAATGCAAATCAGGCAACAGTGCAAATATGGCCACAAAATTAATCTTATGTGCAAATTCAAACCAATGCTAAGATCTGATTAGTGATATAATTTGAGTACTAAGGACTGTCTTCATTGTCATCTCTTACTTGAGGACGTTCTGCACTAGAAGACCAGCGACCACTCCCATTGTGGTGGGCAAACTGGCGGCACACACCCCCTCTCTCTTTAATGTCTTCTCATCGATGTTAGCAGCCACCACGAGGGGAGGGGCACACTGCAACAGACAGAGAGCAGATTCAGACCACGGTCAATCTCTCATGCCCATTTTTAATGACACATTCCACACAGAAATTGCTTTCTGTTGCTACACAGGTGTATTTTGATTGTATGATGTTTTTATGTGTGTCATACAGCAAAACAGGCCGTTTCTCCAGGTATAATGAGCTGAATATGTCCAGAAACAGCATTCTCACTGACTCCCGACTCCATCCAGATCTGACCCAGTTCATTACATGCCTGTTTAAAAAAACATATACATTCAAGTAGTTGCAATTGCCAAATAGAAAAGCCTAAAACTCTAACCACCAAATTTAATTAGCAACACAAACTTATTTTTCGTACAGTATTCCAATATAGTTTAATAGGGAAATGTCAAAATGCCAATACACACTGTGTTAATGGCCATCCGAGCCTCAAAGTTATCAACACAACTCAGCACCAAATCGACAGGCTTTCCTTCTTCAAGACCACCATGACTAAAAACAACACACACATATGCAAAGATGTTTATTATCACTAATACACAACAAACCCACAAAAGAACAGATGTGAGACCAAAAACATGCTGATATGGGTAGTAAAAGAGAAAACCTTATGCGCTCCATGAAATGTGTGAAGTTGTTCATTGTGGTGATGTTGTAATTGTGGGTTTCAAAGGCAACATCTGGATTAATGCTCCTGGTCATTAAAACACGACACAATTAGATGCATTAAAATTGGAAATCATAGTGACCACAAGTTAACACTTTATCTTCCATAGGTTCTACTTTGATTTAAAAATGCACTTATTTTTTCTTTTTGGAAAAAGCTCTACCCCTATGTAGAGCTGTACTTGTACTTGTTTTGAGAAATGTGTTTAAAATGACATATACGCTGGAGTATTATTTAATATTTATATCAAAAGCAGTTTAATTGTACATAAAGTGACTAGCCTCATGGGGGCTGACATGTTGAGGTCACATGATCAGCTGAACATTATTCTGTTCATCTCGGTAACCCATTAGCTGAAGGCATTAATTACTTTGCTCCCTCACCTAAGAGTGTGTTCTGCAGCTTCCACTTTACTGAGTCCTGCCTGGTGTGGCTGAAAGAAGAGGCGGTTCATGTTGGCCAGCTCCACCTTATCATAGTCAAACAGCAGCAACTGCAGGAGGAGAAACCCCAGACACAGCAGAATCAGGCATGACGGTCTGTTACTGCAAAGCTACAGTAAGGCATGTCTCTGGGGCTTATGCTATTGGCTTCTCTCCTGTGCTCAAACCTGCATTACACACTACAGATACAGAGGAGCTGAGGAATGCAGCGTATTTTATATTCTAAAAGATTGCAAATACACACTATATCGGTATAGAATTGTGTTTTTAGATGTTAACTGTTGGTATCAATCTAATATTGGGAGCAAATAATATCAGGATAGTTTCTCATTTAAAACTATAGCATGTACTCTATGCCCTCAGTTTTAACGTTATCTTTTTTAACAGTACAAATAATGTTTAAAAGATGATTCCACTTGCAGCATACGCAATGCTTTAATAATCAGTTTAGATTTATCAGCCATTATGTAAATTTCAAAATTAATTATAAATTATGTCTATATTGTATATTGCTCATATACATGATGTGATCATTTTAGCGACAATTTTTATCTACATTGACCAAAATTGTACATCAATGCATCCCTAAAAATGAAAACAGTGCTTTGATGTAAGGATCTCTAATGTTTATTTTACACATAACATCGTGAGCCACAAAGCGGGTTGAAGTTGTACTGTATATATTCGATTTATTTATTGAGGAATGAGGAGAAAGGTGCATTACCTTACCAATGCCACATCTGGTGAGCATTTCTGCAGTGACACTCCCCACCCCTCCAACTCCCACAACTGCTACAGCATACGAGCGGATTTTCTGGGAATGACAGCAGATGGATATTGATCTTCTGAATACAATCAGGCAGTTTACACACTAAAGGTCTAATACAAGTATATGAAGCGTGTTTACCTCGTAGTCCTGCACTATACCCATTCGTTTAAGGGCCATCAGACGACTGCAAAACATCATATATGAAACCAATGTAACTACCGGTTAAGCCCACATGGATGAATGACAGTCACATGAAGTAGTAAAATATAGTACGATCAAACTACTCACCTGTATGGATTTGAGTCTATAACTTCCGCACTCATTTGATCAATCTTGGGTCTGACATGATGTTCAGCACCACTTTGCTTCTGTTTTGACTTTATCAATTCATTTTCTAACTCGCGAATTCGTAGCTTTAGTTCCTCAACGGTGGCCATTGCTGTAGTTGTTAAGCTCTAATACACACGAGATGATATATTGCAACTGAAAAATTCCGGCAGAAAAAATATTAAAACCACTTAATGTACACGTCCGCACTCCTGTAATCAGCTGGCAGAGAGTGTCTCACAATATTGGGTCTGGAAGGAAACACAGAAGGGAGGAACTAATGTTCTCGCGAAGACTCTCAAGATGAATGAACGTGTGACTATGGTAACAACGCAATTTAAATTAAACGCAACTACGGAACAATTAAACAGGCCAAATACAGACAGACACATGTACCAAACATAACAACCAAACAATAAATACAAACATGCAACCAACAAAAACTAAACAAAATTGGATCGCATATCACAATTAATTCATTATTCTTTACGAAAATCCTGTGTGTTCAAAATGCTTGTGTTCTGGCAATAGTGGAGCTGCAGTCAAAGAAATATGTGAAGAGACTGGATGAGGAAACAACATTAAAGCTGGACCACAATAACAAATCTTTGTTTGTGATTAGTGACTTCACCAGTAATGCCTTTGAGCACTGCAGGAAGGTAGGTTTGTGTTTTTCTGCATTATGCTTGGCTAATATTTCATATTATACTTTAGGGTTAGTTTAGTTATTGTTTAACAGCTATTGTTAAATGCAAGCAATGTAATGTTACATTACGGTGTATCACAAACAACTAAACAGTGTATCTCAGTTTTTCCACTGATGGCTATTGATATTTTTAGCATTGGTCTATATTAACTGTTCGTGCCAGTCTTAGCTCTGGTGCAGTCTGTCTATAGTATGACCATGGCTGATGTCACTGTCTCCTGCACAACCTGGACAAGGAGGCATGGGTGAGAAAATACATTTGTGACTGCTGCTTGCTTTGAGAGTGTCACAGACCTGCTGTTTTGCTTTTTTTATAGAGTGAGGTGGTGGATCTGGTCCAGCTGATGGGTGGGCGGGTCTACCGTGATGTTGCGTGTCTGTACAGCTTTCCTGTAGCTCAGTGGTTAGAGCATGGCGTTAACAACGCCAAGGTCATGGGTTCGATCCCAGGGATTGCACATACTCAATGTATAGTGATCAATGTGTAGTATAATGCCATGTAAGTCGCTTTGGATAAAAGCGTCTGCCAAATGCCTAAATGTAAATGTAAAATGTAAATGTCTTTTACGCACCTTGTTGCGGGCACTAAACACACTGAAAGCCTGGGATGGGTCTACCTGTTTCTCTAACCAATGGGAGACAGATGTTTCACAATTTTATTGGGTTGCATTCATTTTTTCTCCCTCTGTCTGCAGTGTTCAGGATTATTTTGTGAGAACTGCTGACCAGAGGAAGGAAATGTTGGCCAGCACTCACCTGGTGCTGCAGACACCCGAGGGCACAAGTCTGCAAGAACAGGGAAGCGTGCTGATGAGGGACCTGGTTGATGTGCCACCTTTTCCAGGTCAGTCAAAAACAAAATTATTACAGTTTCAGTGTTTTAAATGCAACCTTTGAAAACTATGTCTTATCCATTTGGTTCCATGTTTAGAAACTCCCTCCAGTCATTCACAATTGTTCACAATCTTAATATCACGTTTAATAGCAGCATTCCCAGAGCTCCCTCTGCTGGGCCCACAGAACACCGCCACCATCACTCCTCATTGCACGATTTCAGAGCTTTACCGTTCGCTCGCCTGTCAGAAAAAAGGAAGCAGGGAAACGAGGGGCAGGTGGAGGTGGCAACCCCAGGTCAGGAGGTGCCTCAGAAAGACTCCAGCTTTACACCCCCTCTCGATTCCTGAGTAGAGACAGGCTCTTCAGACTTTCATTTAACACAACGGTAGGGGGAACTGTCAAAATGAAAAAGTCTCCACAAATAATCAATTACATTACTGTAATGTGATTGCGTTTATGTTGTAGGATGTGTTTGGCCATTTAAAGGCTCTTGGGAATAAGCCTCAGCAAGGAGAGAAGCCAGAGTCCTCTCGAAAAGGAAGGAACCTGAAAGCTGCTGTTGGCAGCCACAATCATGTTACAAATCTTGCAGCCATGTGTGTGTGTAAGAAATTAGGCAAGAAATCTTCTGGGCAGATGGCCACTTCATACAGGTGTGTGTGCTGCTGTTCTCTCACAATCTCACAGCCCCTTATCTTCTTGCATGTTAATGCCTGCGCGCTTGCGTGTGTCTGTGTGTGTGTGTTAGAAAGAGCAGTATGAACAGGGAAGGAGATCTATACTGGAAGCTCTGCCATCTATCTAACTCTCAGCAGAGGAAACTGCTATGTGGTGGAGAAAAACACTGCAAGACTGCACAAACAAGGCGGTACAACATCCATACGATGTATAGTGACGTACTACTGCCCTCCCAGGATGGGATGAGCATGGAAGCACCCATTAAAAGTTCAGTAATTGCTCTGTTTGTCAGAGTCATGGTGAAGCTGCCACAGATGCAGTGTTAAGTGCTCTCTCTCGGTCTCTCTATCTCTCTTTCTCTCCCCCTCTTCCTCTTTTTCTCTTTCTTCCTCATTATTTTGTCTTTTCTGTTATATTAACAAATGTGTGTATGTATCGTTTGGGTGTGCAGGGAGCATTTGGTGGCTGGACTGTGATGCTGAATATTGATCAGGTCATAGAGGCTGGATTCAAACGTCTGCTGCAGTCAGGAGGAGCTAAGGTCTGTTGTCTGCTATCTCTAGGGGCCCATGCGTTTACATTGTTTAATACGTTCAAGATAATATGATCTATACCACATCATATCTGTATTGAGATGTTTGAGATGCATGTAAACTGCATGTTTAGGCATATGTATTGATACTCAAATCTATCATCAGTATTGGTAAAAGGAGATTTCATCTCTGCTTAATAAACCTGTTCCAGACCAGATTTGAGCTTTTGGATTTGTTGCAACGGTTACAACTCCAAAATGAGTTTCACAGATTGTAAATCCAAGATTCTGTCAAATAATCAACAGTTAAATCTGGATAAGTCTGTAATGCAAAGAACAGATTACTTGTGCTAACCGATGTCTTGACTTCAATTCATAAATTCATTGATCTTCTGCTGTTACAGGAACTCCTTGTTTATCTTGCTTCAATTTTGTATTATATTTCTGTTATTAACCCTCTCATTCTCATGTGCTTTAGGTTTTACCAGACGCCTCTCCCTCTCTGTATAAGGAAACCACTCACCTGTTTGTGGATCTTAGTCGGTTAAAGTCAGGTGATGTCAGTGAATGTGAGCGAGGCTGTTGGTTATGGAGTCAAATGTCTTAAACTAGAATACACGACTGATTATCTCATGCAGGTGAGACAGCGGTTTCAGATAAAAGTCAAATGGCTGACACTAAACCAGTAACAGAAATTCGATCACAGTAATGACATGTTCTGTTCAGACCTGAAATGGTTGTCGAGGCAACAGGTTGTTTGATTTAATAACCTTCCCAGTTTAATGTGGCTGTTTCCTCTGTTTATCAGGAGCCATTACCACCAATAGAAGCTTATTATCTCCTCGGTGCAGCTGCAGAAGGTATAAAGAAGATTTCCGATACATCTTCACGTAAACGTAAAATGTCTGGAGAAGTGCCCATATTTAAGATGGGTTGTGTCAGATGAGACCATCCCTTTTCAAGCGCTTATATTATAGCCTGTTTGTTTAAGTGCATTTGTATAGCATTGTTACTATGTAGATAAAAAATGGTCAATAAAAATTTTATTCATAATGTAAAGCACCTTAAACCGGTCAAACCATCAACATGAGGAAAAAAAATTACATTTTAAAATCTCAATTTAAAATTTCTGTTGCAGTTCCAACAGTAATAATATTTACAGATAGATTTGATGGCATTCGTTTTTGTTTCTTGTCAGACGGTAATTTACGATCCGTTATTCTGTGCTGTACTACGACTGTGTGTCCTGCAGAGGGAGCGCTCCTTACATAGTGGACAACAGAACTGTAGCGTGTACTCGAGCAGTGGGTTGTAGATGCACTTTAAACATGAGGTACGGTAAAGGTCTATAGGTATAAGAAAGTCTAGTTTTCTCAGGCATGGGCAGAAATGTTGATAAATGTGCAATAGTAAGTATACATTAAAAACAGAAAATGCTTCTGAGTTAGTGGTTAGTTTTTATTTGATTTGATGTTTTTTAACCTGCTCTACCATTTCAGAAAGATGTTATTTGAAATCACCACAAAATATAGTCAGGTCCATGTAATTTTGTATGAAAGTAATCGCTAATGATTTGGTTTAATTCAGATAAATGTTTTCTGTTTTCTGACTGTCTGCTATAACAAGCACTTTTTGTATTAAATGAAATGTGCCAGACTCCATCAATGTAGCTTTTTGAATGCCTTTCAATAAATAGGCTGTCATAGTTCATTCTAATATGTTTCATAAGTTAACATTATCTGAGTGTTAGAAGTTAATACATATTATCAAGTTAAGACAATTCCTACAATTCCAATTACATAATGCTTCCTTACAAAACAAGACATCAGGATTCAACTTCTGTGTCCACAGCAACAGTTCTGTTACTAATGGCAACAACTGCACAGATTTAATGCTGCTTCCCTGCGTATGTCACAAACCCAATTCACGTTAGTACTTGGACAGATTCATATTACTTGGGTGTATATGTTACAAATGTTTTTGTAATCTGTGGTTCTATTCTGGTAACTGTATGTGATCATTTTAATATGGCTTGCATATGTTTGGTATTACTGTAAGAACCCATGTTTTAGACTATACATTCAAAAAGATGGCCCACTTAGTATTTATTTGCATTTTGATCTTAATAGACCCGCATGAGGATTGAGTACATATCATTGCTGATTGTACACAATACTTCATTAAAGGATGTAGATTAAACCTGAGTCAACCAACTCCTACAGTGCCAAAGTAATTTCTTCATATGCAGTTAATGAACAATGCTTAAGTGCCTTTTAATGGTGGTTGATTTTCATTGTGTGTTTCATCTGTGTGTGGAATCTCCTGACGCCTGTCATACACTGTTCCACAACTGGATTTGCTTGAGAAGTCTAGTGGTCTATAAGGGCCTGTAAGTGATTTATATTGGTCATGGTTAAGCCTGCCACCAGCCACCTACAGAGACTGGGGTTAAACCGCAGTTTCAAAGCCCTCGGATTACAAAACTGGATCCCCCATTTGTCACAGAGGGAGGGGGATTATGGGGGGAGGGAAAGGGGTGATTTTAAATTCCTGTTTGTGGCTCAACTGCTAAACACAAAACACTGCTAAACACTTTTATGTTTAGTTTTTCAATTCTCCAGCTCTTCCAGACCCGGAACTAAGACTGTGGGTGCAGATAAGACATCTCTGCTCCCCACCTGTCTACAAGACTAATACTGGGACCAGTAAAACCTGATGAGAATAGCCCACCCTGCTGATAGCAATGACATGTTGCTGTTGTAATGGGAGGAAGGGCAGTGATTTGTGGGGGATGTGGCTAATGCAGGCTATGGAAAATATCTGTGTATACCGTAAGGTATGAATGGGAATTGTGTCCAAAAGCAGTGGAACAGAATGGCCCTTTGTTCCTGCTTAAAAACTGGGACAGTAGTCTATTGTTGCTTAAGACACACTCAACAATGTTAAGAAGTGACCCTTTTACATTAAATAAATTGCTATGAAAGCACTGTATGCATAAAACGGAAAATGACTTATAATAAAGTTCTGTTATAGATTAAAAATTGGTATCTAAAAAAATAGGTAAAAATAGGTATTTGCATAAAATGTCAATTTTCAATATTTTTTTTTATACTACAGCAGTTTTAAAACGTTGTTGATTGTCTTTTTTAAAGTCTTAAAAAAGTATTTTATAGTCTTTCAAATGTACTCTTTGCTCGTGTGTTGGTCTCGTGCCCAGTGACCTGAAGGCGAACCAGTATAATCAAACAACAGGGCAGCTGAAGTTAAACCCCCTCTCAGCCTGGTCACCCAAATGCTGGCTTGCTGTTGCAGCAATATGTGCTCATTGTTATTCTGCGGCCGTATACAGTCTACGGATCTCTAACAGCCGTTAAGAGCCTGGCTGACCGACACGCAGCGTCATTGCCTCTCTATGCAGATCCAACATTGTAACAGCAGCCTGTTGCCTGGTACTCAAGATGAACGGTCTGATGGTTTAGCTATGCTCTAAACGGGCCGTCCTGTGTTTTGGGGAGGTGGGGCTGGATTCAGAGATTTGCTGTGGATGAAGGCAGGGGAGGGATGAACTGACCGCTCGTGACAGTCTGACTCTGATGCCGTAAGGAAAGCATGTTCGCGGGGCGCGATTGACTCGTACCGGTGACTCGGCGGCTTTGACGCGCCGCTTGATCGGCTGGAAGAAGACTTTCGGAGTTCACATCTAGGTAAACACCTTATTCTAAATGTATTTTATTACATAAAATACGGCAACGTTCATAACGCATCGACTTCTTGGTGCAATTCAACGCTTGGTTTGTTTCAGAGGGTGTTGGGATGACAGAAGTCGTAGTTGAATTGCATACGTTTTCAATGGTTAGGGACTTTTCTAAACCAGCTTTAAGAATACTATTCTTCAGTGATATTCAGCTGTTACCGGACTGTATGGCTTGCTTGGTGCGGAAACTATTTCCATACATGAAGTCATTGCATAAATGCCTGCTCGTGAATTAACATCTGCTTCATTGTGCATCATTTTCGACTCTCTCTCTCTCTCTCTCTCTCTCTCTCTCTCTCTTTCTTTCTCTCTCTCTCTCTCTCTCTCTCTCTGTGAGTGTGTCTCTGTCACACACACTGGAATCAGCCTTTATTTATTTTGAGCACCCGCTGAAGGAGAGTTGGGGACGCTTAGAGGCATCCCCACCCGTAAACGATAATTGATTCTCTGTGTTTCATCTGGCAGGATTGTGAGGATAAAGCGCAGATTAACATCATGCTATGCTACAGGCGTCTTTGATCGTTTCTCATCATATTATTATAAGGTAAGAGAGGCATCAGAGATTGTCACCCTATCTTGCTTTGGTAACTCAGATGGCTGCACCTACACGTTCATTTTCACACAGAGGTAATAGTATGATCAAAATGTTTCTCATTATTTATCAAGAACAATTACTTCATGTATCACCAAAAGTCTCAATCCATCGTCATGAAATGCATATCAGTATGTTGGCATGCATCAATGACGTTTATGTTTATTTGATTATTCTTATGTATTTTTGAGAAAGCACTAATGCTTTCTGTATAGATAATACTAACTATATAGATCATAACTTACAGTTACATTTATGTATCTGGCTTTCATTCAGAGAGATCTGAATTCAAGGTTTACATTTTGTCAGTATGTTGCATGGGATTTGAACCCATGACCTTGGTCTTGACCATGCAACCCACTGAGCTACAGAAATATTTCATATGTTACAAAACACAGGCTTGTTTGGCCTTGTTTTTATTAATATTCAGTCCTGAATAAATAGGCGGCTCTCCTAAAGCTCAGGGCCATTGGCAGGGAAACCTCTCCATAAAAATGCTCCATTTGTGAGTGTCGAACCTTCTTTTTTGTGTCGTTGATCCCACAGAACAATTCATGTTGAGAAGTGGAGGGTCATTAAACGTTGGCCGCCAGGGTCCATTGTGATTGTAACGTTAGTCAAAGTCTTTAACAGAACGCCCCCAACTAAATGCTTTGTTCTATAGGACAATTTTCCACTGGCTTATCCAATAAGGAGGCAGGGGGAGGGGGCGGGTCTTGGGTCAAGTGGCGAGAAACTGACATATGTAGCTGACAACTTGTTCAGAAAAGGGTCACCTGGGCTGCAAAGCTTTTTTGAGTGTTTTTTGAAAAGTGCTGGAGATCCCGTGATTCATTGAGGGCAAAGGGCATCACCTTTACCATCCATTTGTTAACTTGCCATGGGGCACATTCTTATCTCTTTTTCCTCTAAACATAACATTCTTTAAAAATTACCTAAGTGTCTGAGAAGAAAACAGCTGTGTTTAGTTTTGTGTAGTATAATTGGGATCTCATAGGTCCCACAACAAGTTTAAAGTAATTTTGTATTTTTAGAAAATCATTGTACTACTTCAGATTAAAGTTGTTACACAAAAGACATCTTTAAATGTTTAAATATCTTAAATGTACTATTATAATATTTATGTTATAGTATTATAATATTTAATATATATGAAGATGAATATATAAGAATGTATGTTTAATTGCCTGTAAATAGTACATTTTCATACTTGATCATGTTCTTTTGTTCAAGAACATGATTTTTGATTTCAAGGAAACCATTTTGATCTCTTGTTTTGGGGGGTGATTGTGGATGATCCCCCATGATCCTCTTGAATCCGGGTTATTTCAGAGTGACAGTAACCAGATCAGGACAACAGTATTAACTGTCTTGTTGTGTCACCTCTTGCCCACACCAAACATCATTCATGTGCAATGGAACACACATTGTCATAGCAACCTGCAGCTGGGCTTCCTGCCGTCCTATAGAATTACCAAAACGGAAAACACGCCATCCCAATTAAAACAACACGCTTTTGGAAAAATCCTCTGTGTTATTCAGGGTCAGCCATCAGGGACCCTTACAATCTTATCAGAGTATCCAGAAAGAAAAGACAATGTACAAGTTTCCATTCTCCTCTTTCTCTCTCCTTCTTTCTCTTCCTCTCTTTCAACTATTCCGATTACCAAATACAATCCCATATAACCCAGGGGAGAGTGGTACAGCGTGGTATGGAATGCGTCTTATGCCTAAATACTCTGTAGACCTTAAGTACAGCACAGTATGTGTTGTGAAATAACTCAGCACTCCTGAGCTCGCAGAACACTGAGGACAGGAATAAACAGACGACTGAACAAGCGCAAAGAGATAACCTGAGTTCTTTTCCTGTAGGGTGACTTGCATTTCTACAAATGTCATACTGCATTAGCTGCTTATTTAGTTGCTTTGTTGATTTGTAACTTTCCATTGGCTCAGGCTGGTTTATTTTGGTTTAGCGCTCATCTAGCTGATGGACCAGCATAGCCATGCTGTTTACTGGTAAAATTGGTAAAAAAATTTTTTTGGTGAACCAAGGAATTCTTGTTGGTTAAAACAGAACAGGGCAAGTATTTACGAGCTTCAGTAAATGCAGATTTTTAGGGCTAGTTGATATGTCTCTCACTGTCAGTACATTTCCTCCAATTTCCTGCAAGACACTCATGATTCTATCAGCCCGAGCTCTTTCTTGTTTGGCATTGGTCAGTCGAGCTAAACGTCAACATTTATGAGAATTAAGGAGGCAAAAACAATGCCTGCAAACTGAAGGAGACAGAGAAGCCCATATACAGAGACGTTTAATTTGACATTTAAATGAGTAGGTTACCAAAAATATCAATATTTGGTCATCATTTACTCACCCTCATGTCTGTCAATATTTTTCTTCTGTGAAATACAAAATAAGTTAACTGTAATAGAATGTCCAAGCTGTTGCATATAATGACAGTGAATAGTGATACACCTGTCAAGCAGGACATCCAAAATATAAGTAAAATTTGAGTCTAAGCTATTGTGTGGCTTCAGAAGACCTGAAATATAGCGTATGTGTCATGTTGATTCATTTATGGTATTTTTTGGTCCTTTTGGGAGCTTGACAGCTCCTGGTCTCCATCCAGTGGCATTGTGCCACCCCCCCGTGTTCCACAGCAAAAAATGTGTTATATAGGTTTGGATAGTGATGATGATGATGATGAGTAAACAAATGACATTGTTATTTTTAGGTTAATTATTCCTTTAACTCAAGCTTAGAAATAATGTCTGTAACTGCTTTGCTATCCTTGTACCTTGTATCTAGTAGGTGAGTTTAATACTGAACAGACTGTTAAACATGTACATAAAAAGCATCTGTCTACTTAGATTCTTGATGCACTGACACATTGATAGCAGGTGTCCTAAATGACCCAGAGGGCAGCACTGATAGCAGCAGGTCTTCTCGTGTCCCCATTGGCAGGAAGGGCAGCAGGGGAGACAGGCAGCCATTATGGTGATTAGCGAACGAGGAATGGATGAGGAAGATAAGAGGGAAAGCGGGAGGAGGAGAGGCTTGATGGAGCGTGAAGTGAATGTAGGGGAATTCCTGGAATTCCATGACCGCTGTTGATTTCCCTTTTCCGATCCTGATAGACCACACATTCCCAATGATTGTTCATCCTTACGATC
>JAZGTI010003109.1:262-32849 GCA_036877585.1 Botia kubotai
AGATAATGATGCGTTTCCTGTGGTATAAACATTTTTTATATGTATTAATGTATAAATATATATTTAAATTCATCAGTGAAAAGTATTTTTACCTTTTCTTCCCCATCTGCACCATCATCCTTTCCCCTCTGACATCTGCCCAGAAAAGGGTGGTGCAGGGGAATACCATACCACCTCCATACCACTTAACACACACATGCACTCCACATTTCCACAGAGCCTCATCTTACTTAGATGCATGTGAAAAAGAAAACAAGCATACAGTATGATGCATTTTGTTGCATCTAACCTCAAACATCAGCTTTCCAAAAAGCATCAAAACCTGTATGCTAATACTCTAGGCTAATATAAGGAAAGAAAATTCCTAGGTTTGTTACTGTTATCCCCCAAAAATATACATTAATCTTCTTTGACTGTGAATAAAAATTTTGTGAAGTGCTGAGAATTTTTGTTTTATTTTATTTAATAAGTGCAGTTGTAAAGTTAATGGGCAGATCCGTGATCCTGATCTGATGTTCAATTGTGAAATCGGCACAAAAAATCTGTGATATTGTGCAATGAAGAATTTTCCTATTTATATATGCATAAATTTTACAGCAAAATCATCTGGGCTGCGTTTCTCATAAGCACCGTAAGCCTAAGTATATCGCAGCACCAACTGGCACCAATGAACTTTAATATCAACTAATATCAACAGCTCATGATGCTTTTGAAAAACGCAGCCCTGAACAATAACAGTAAATACAAAGAATATGCATTTATGGATATGAATTGGTTTTGGACACTGATATAAACAACAGGGAATCATATATATATATATATATATATATATATATACATAAATAATGTGTAGAATAACAAAGTTTATGAGAACATCTTTTTAAATCACTTTTAAGTTTTTAGTTTGTCATATCAATCTGCAATTGTTTAAGCACCTGTGACAATTTCACAAAAACGTACATATACACACCCAGTCATGCACAGATGCAGGAAGATGTCATGACAGGCCCAACAAACTCTTACCAGGGTTTTGGGTGAGGGTCTAGCGGGTCTACCAAACATCTAGCGTAAACCCTGCGATGACTGAGACGTTGCGACAGACGGCAGACCGCTGGTTTCCCAGTATTTGTTCCAAATGTGTGGCACCATCTGTTATTAAAAACAGGAAGGCCTATGAAGGAACTTCACTTCTCCCTGTGTGGCGGGCAGGGCCAGGCGTGGGGCCTAGTGAGAGTGTCTTGAAGTGGCAAGGAGACAGAGACTGTTGTGTCCATCTGCTGTGGGCCCAAGTGACCACTACATTACACTATATTAATAGGGCCATGAGTGCTGATGACCCCTCAGATATGCAGGCCTGGCCTGAGGAAGTGCTCACACTGAACTCTAATTTAAAAATACTAATTTTGGCCTCTTACACTAGCCCTTAGCATCACACTTCTTCTTTCCTCCGTTTTTTCTCGTCCTATTCTTCTACTCACTCTTTTTCAGTTTCAATTAGTTATTTCCCCCTAACCTTTCCCCTGTCTCGTGTTCATTTCCGGTTGCAAACAAAACTTTACTCACTTCCTTTAATCTTTTTCTTTGATCTTTTACCTGCGTCTCAAGGTCTCTCTGTTTCACTCTGTACATCACTCACTCATGTGCCTGCATGTCTGGCTCTGTTTGTACATCTGTGTGTTTGTATGTGTGTGTGTTGAAGGAAACCAGAGAGACGCAAAAAGAGCTGAGTGGCTCACCCATGCATGCTCAGTAAATTAGAATGAACACGGGGGCCAATCAGTTGGCTATGACAAACACCCGCGTCCTCGTGACCCAGGGCCATCTAATTTTCTGCTTAATTTTGCGGCAGTCAATTTGCATTTTTGGACGATTATGTGGTAGGAAATTAACAATAAATAACAAATGTGGGACCCCATCCTCAGTCCTATAATTCACCATGCAGTCTCAAACACATTCTCTTGGTTCACCCTGTCCAATGGGTAATGAAAATGTCTATAGTTCTTTGGGATGAAATGTGGAAGACATTGGTGTATGCAGGTGGAATGGGGCTGTTTTTACCAAGGTGATGGAGATACACAAAGAAAGTGTATTTTCCTTTAATCACCAAAAACCTCTGCTCTATAGAGTTATATTTGAGGCAGTATGTGCTGATGACACACTCTTTCTTTTGCTTCTGTTAGAATACCTGTACAGGATGGAAACTGAGGAGGCACAGGAAGTGTCCCAGATAGCAGGTACGAGCGCTGCTTACAGACTCAAAGTCACAGTGATGCAATGACCACCTTGATTTCGCTGTTCAAAAAGGAGCCCTATTAAAAATGTGAAGGTCTGCGTGGTTAGACAGATATTAATTCATTATTCATTTTAGCGCTGTCAAAAATGAATTGTCAGCACCATTGTGATTTTGTGATATCTTTCTGTTTTGATTGAAAACAGCCACTGAATTAAGCTGTCTATATTGCTCTGTATTCTTCCCTTAATGGTCATTAATGCTTGTTTTATTAAGTATTGACTTATTGACTTCTAGACCATATGTATAGTTTTTAATTGTTTTTTTTAATTGTCAGTCAGACAAAACTTTAACTCACAACCTATTGCAATAAATGTTACACAATAGTTCATAAATAGTAAACTGTATACTAATAGTATACAGTTTGTACAATAGTACAATAGTATACTTTCCTAAAGTCAAAATCCTACAGCAACCAAACATTTTGTAGGAAAATGGAAAAGGGAACACCCTCTGAATGCATTTACAGGGTCAGCATTTGTGTTCTGTCTGCAACATCAAATCTAAATAAAGTTGTGCAAATTACACAATATTATTTACATTTACATTTAGGCATTTGGCAGACGCTTTTATCCAAAGCAACTTACATTGCATTATTCTGCACATTAATAGTGACCTTCCGATGTATAGCATTAAATTTAGCACTGCTGAGTGTCTACTGTGTAACAATACAACCTGAAGCACTGAGATCTGAGTATCAAGAGTTATCCTCTGTAAAGAGTGTCATTTCTGTGTTAATAGCCTTACACAAATATCCTTGCAAAAATACCTGTTTTTAAACAGGTTTCCCTAGTGTCTCTCATCTCAGCAATGTGAGGTCAGAATGCTCAAACAATCAAACAAACAGAACACGGTTTTGCTATTTGATTTTTTTCAATTTGCAGCCACTTGTTTATTAGCAAAGATCTCAATAGCTTGGTGTTTACAACAGAGCAGTATGCGCTCCTGGTGGGCATGAATTTGTTTTGGTAACTTCTCTACTCTCTGCTCAGAAAGGGACAGCCCTACTACCAATGAGGGGGGAGAAGACCAAGATGAAGCCATGCCAGTTCCTGAGGACCTGTCAGCCAGCACAGGCCCCCAGAACAATCGTACAGACAAACCACTGGGTGAGTCAGACTGGCCTAAGCTGGGGCACTACAACACAACTACCTCATTACAACTACCCACCACAGCTAGAGTTAAACACATGCTGTCTGATGTGCTTCAACTGCAGCCCACTCATACCTTTGTTTGCTCACTGAATGAGCCTACACATAACATGCTTTTAGTGTCATGAATCACTGTTTACCTACATACTAGGAAAAAGCTATTGGGGAAGAAATCACCCAATAGCAAAAATTAAAAATTATATTGAATATGATATAAAGTATACAGAATATAAACTATAAAACAAAATCCAAAATACAATATAACTTTTTAATTGAAAGTCATGCTTGAGTTTGCTATGGTAACAGAAGCTTAAATTAGCTACTCTGTTAATAGCTACAGTGTTAAAAGTGTGAATACAAAGTGGGTTATAGACGCAAAAAATGGGTGGGAATGACTTTGGCTAACAGATGTATTTTAGTTTGGAATTTTCCCCTTCAGAAGTTTCAGATTGACTTTATGTGTGACCTGCTCGCGTTGAAGCCACTGAAAGAAAAAGACTAACAGAAAGAAAGCGAGAGGGAGAGAGAGAGAGAGAGCTTAGGGGAAACTGAAAAATGCTGTGCAAAAGTTTACTAAGAACAACTTGCCTAGAAAACAAGTTTCAACACTTACTTAGTGAGATAAAAAATTCAGGAGCAACACCAGACAGACGCAGGTATCGCAACAAATGCAAGCATGCTCTCTCACACACACATAACGTCGCACCTGCACTTTATGCCGCACTTTCACTTCAACTGCCAAGATATTCACACACATCCACACACACACCCATATTCAAATACATCTCCAAAGTCATGCTTTATTCTCATCATAACAATGTTCAAAATAGCACTTTCATATCTTTATTTTGTGTGACACCCAATGTCTAGAACTGAAGTTGTGATAGCACACTGGTTACAACGTATTTCTAGAATGAATCTGAGACTAACACACTTCTGTACACCCCATGTATCAGGTCCAGATTAGGTGTACATACGAGACAAATAACATTACATGGAATCACAGTCTTTTACAATTCAATTTCAATTTTCAATTTTATTTATATAGCGCTTTTTACAATGTTACATTGCTTCAGAGCAGCTTTACATAGAGAAACAAAGAATTAAAATAAAAACATAGAACAAATGTCAGACATGTTAATGGTATTATTGCAAATAATATACGTGGGATGTAAAAGACTAATTAGGTATTAGTTAGGCTTATAGTATGTTTACAAATAAAGAGTTGACTGAACTGATAAAACCACAAAATTGTTGAGCAAGATATGCATTCCAGCTTGCATAGGGATGGCATATAACAGACAACATATTATGGGACAGGATAATAAGGGATTTGTACCATGAACTACACAACATGCTAAATTAGTGATATGAATTTTATTCACGCATTAAAATATAGCAAACAAAAGAACGTGAGATTTGTAAATTGAACAGAATTGTAAAGATGAAGATTTGTAAAGATGTGAAGACACAGCACAGCCCCTTGTTAGTTACCTGTTTGAATAGACAGTGACATTGTCAACACTTAAAACCAGTCAGCACTTCAGCCTTATGTATGAAAATTACTTTTCAAACACAAACTTGTTTTTCACACGTAATTCAGACAATTAAAACTGAATTACAGACCTTTTCTCTCATTAAAATGTGAGTGTACAGTTTTTAGGGGGGTGTAGGTGAAAATTATAATGGCATTTAGGAGACAAGCAATATAGAAAGTATTTTTGTGGACTATTTAAGAAAAATCAGGAAGTAAATTTTAAATGTATACTGTGATCTCTTGCACTAAGAGGGTATGCGTGAGTGTGTCTGGCTGTATGTTGTCCCTGAAGATTTAATCAGCCAGTGTGAGAGAGGATGTGAGTATTATATCTTCAATGTGCATCACTGCCTCTCTGATTAAGGCTGAAGTGTATCAGGGGAGCTGTAGCTATCTGTTCAGAGTTGAAGCGTGCTGCATGCTCACACGTGTGGCTACAGAAAGTGTAGAAAACCAGGAATACAAAAGGCATCAAGATGGTTTATGCTGAAAGATCTACAGTTTATAAAATCATATACTGTAATAAAAGGGCTTTAAATATACATTTAAAATCTGTGTGTACTACAAAATGACTAGATTTTGTTGCTCCAAAGAATTAATAGACACTCTCCAGTGAAGTGAAGTGAAGATTTTTTTCATGTAATTCCTCTTTTTCTATGTAAGAGGGAGATATCCTGGCACTAAACCTGCTGCTATATCAGAGGCAAACATCTACATTCGCTAGCAAGTTCCTAATAATGTAAGCGAAAACAGGGTTTACTTTAAATACGCACACACATGCTCAAACACACACACACATATTGTGGAGCTGTGGTCAAAGTGCATGCTCTTTATGCGCTCTTTAGTACTGAATAAACTATGCGGTTATTTTCTGCACCTTGACTTTAGAACATTGTCTAAAATTAATTGCATTAACCCAGTGTTACAATCAGTTACAATGAACTGTTGTGCCCTTAGCCCCAGGCTGTGCAGGGAGACTGCTCCAGTTTTATGTGTATTGGATATTAAAGTGTTTTCTAGATTAAATGATCTATGATCTTAAATGATGAAATGATCTTAAAAATTATCTATATTTAAATTAGTTTGATGTTTCAGAGAGATAGAGTTACAGTCCTTGCATGTGGCTTTTAACACTTGCTTCCCAAAACGGGTAAATTAGGATGTGTGACAAATGTTATACAAAGTAAAAGCTCCTCTTCCCATCCCCAGTTTAGTCACAACTTCCCCAAAAGATCCATGAGAGACTATATCACGACAACAAGCCTACAGTAGTTCCCTCTGCTAAACTCAGGTCACATCTCACTCGTTAAATCAGCATGTGTAAGCAATGTATAAGCATGTTGACAGTGGATCAGTAAGTTATTTTGTTATTTGATAGTTTATTTAATTATTTGATTTGTTAAATCTGAACGCGACACCACGTTCCGATTTAATCATGGGTGATGATTTTGCAAGAGACTTGCCAGAGATCTTTCTCATTTGATGTCAAAGATAATAATTTCCAAATTATTTCAGAAACACAGTAACTAGAATCTAACCATGGTTACTGACAAAGGTGCTGCTTTACTGGTAACTGGAACACAGATCAGAACTTCAGTTGTGGACTGGAACACAGATCAGAACTTCAAATCATGCGCTTCAGTTGCTGATCCCTGTAGTCTGAACGCAGAAAAATAAAAGCTTTTTCACTTGTTGTGCTTAACAATTCCCTATCTGTCCTTCCCTTTCTGTTACTTCTCCATAAGTCTTGTCCTTTTTTCGGTTAGGCCGGCTCAGTGCTAAAGCTTCCGCTTTTTCCCCAGATTCCCATATTTCATTATTTCTACTTCTTCCTCTTAACTTAGTACAAACAGAGGCCATGACATGAGGAAACATGCTGGCACCACAGCATGTTAACCACAGGCCCTTTTCTCTTAGCTCAATCGACCCGAAAATCTTTTTTAAATAGGCTTCCCACTGTGCTAAAGTTGTATCTGACTAGACATTCCATAAAATATTTTAAAAATGTATTTAACCGACACTTACAGTTTTATTTATATCTAATTTGCGCCTTCTTTTTTGTATGCTTTTGTGAGCGTGTGTGTTTGTGTGTGTGGGCATGTATATGTGTGTATTTACCACGGTTTGTTGGTCTGGTTTACACCGCTAAGAGTCCTCAGTTTCACAGCACTTCCTGTGTCTCTGTTTCCTGTTTATCACTCATTTGTTTCAGAGAAGTGTGATGGTGAATGAGATGGTGCTTGGAGTTTAGATTTCCTTATGTGTGAGGAGGCAGGCGAAAAGATGACTAGATAGATTGTTTGTTTGTTCATCAAGAAGAATAAGAATTAAAAATTGCAGCAGCACTGGCAGGAATGTGTTAATATTCCTCAAATATTCTAGTCAGAAAGTTGTGTCAAAGTAATTTAGCTGGAATTTTGTATCATATTTTTCAAATTTTGTTTTGCAAAGTATTTCAGTGTGCTATCTAAAAACTCAGTATGCTGGTTTGTTTGTTTGTTAGTTCTATATGTTTAGTAAATTTAATATTAAAATGTAAAGATTTCTTACATTTATGCATTTTGCAGTCGCTTTTATCCAAAGCAACTTACAGTACATTCAAATGATACATTTGATCAGTATGTGTGTTCCCTGGGAATCATACCCATGACCTTTTGCACTGCTAATGCAATGCTCTACCGTTTAAGCCACACAGGAACACTAACTTGAACACAACTTTGTTTAGCATTAAAAATATAACCTGTAGCAATTATGTCATTGTAATACTAGTATATGTAATTTTTTCAGTTTTTGTTCCTGCATCTATTTGCATACTGAATTGTGGTATTGATTTTCTTGCATGTATTAGGCCATTCATAGCCACCTTCACAGTGAAAAGGCAGTGTCACATTATTGTTGATTCTCATGCAGAGCCAACAGGAAACAAGGCTTGCATGACAACGGCAAAGTGCTTCTGATGCAGCATTTCACTTGCGGAACCTAAAACTTTAACACTAACACTATTTTCTAACAGTTGTTCTTTCTATAGATAATTAATGTTCAAAAGGGTGTTCAAAAATTTGTTTCATCTATCTGTAATGAGATAATAGATCCTGTAGCTTAACTGGTGGAGAATAGCACCAGTTAAGAACAGTAAGGTCATGGATTTCATTCCCAGGGAACATACAAACTAATGATGTTTTGCCCATTCCAACACAATGTTTTGCCCATTCCAACACAAACTGGTAATGGAAAGTTGAGTAACAGAAAATAGATCAAAGAAAATAGTTGTTCTGCATGTGCACTGTGTACTGTAGAGCATTCCGTTTCTATAAAGACAGCAGTAGCTACAGAGTCAGATAAAATAACCACCCAGCCTGGCACTTAACTTAACAGGCCCACTACCCTCTTTTCCAGCCTGCAATATAAAAGTTGAGGCTCGGAGTGACGAGGAGAACGGGCTGGCCTGTGAGATGAATGGAGAGGAAGAGGAGTGTGCAGCTGAGGACTTGCGCGTGCTCGATGGTTCGGGGGCCAAAGTGAACGGCTCCCACGCAGGCCCCGACAGCAAGCCGGCCACCTACCCCACGGCCGGGGGCATCCGCCTTCCCAACGGGAAGCTGAAGTGCGATCTCTGTGGGATAGTTTGCATTGGGCCCAATGTGTTGATGGTGCACAAGCGAAGTCACACCGGTAAGCACAACTGCCATCTAATCTCCTCTCCTTCTGCTATCACGCATGGCTACAGTAAAGCAAGAGTTCACAGGCTGCAGGGCTGGGTAGGTTAGAGACACACAAGAGCAGGGCAGAGAAGCAGGATGTGTGGAGTGAACCATATCCATTATCATCCTTTTCTAAAATACAAACCAGAAGAAAACAAGCTGTGTGTTAGTTTCAAATGAAAACCGTAAATTAATGTGTTCCTGACTTATCTGAGCATGATGGTTGATGGATAAACATGGATTCATATATAAAAGGAGAACAATAGGTTGTTTGTAATGTGGTTTCAGAACATTAGACTATGTTGCAGCAGTGTCTACTGCTGCAGAGTCTACTGTTTGTCGTAGTGAGGACTCATCTCTAGTTTAATAATTTAACAATCAAATTGTGTGAAAAACTTTTACTTAGAAAGAATATAGGGTTAAAAGAGGAAAATTAGACATTTTTTTAAGTTTTTTATATGACAGCTATGAATACAATAAAACAGTCAAAAAGCAACTGAAAAACATGCCCCCCTCTCTATCTTTCTGAAGAAGAGGAAAAAATTTGATTTCAGATCAAATTGACCCAGGCAGTGGTGCATTATGAAACTAGCAGGTAGAGTCTGAAAGTCTCTTGTTTGATCAGGGTGCCAGTATGTGCGCGGAGCCCGGCAATGTGAGATGTCGCTGGCGTGTTTAATTGAGCTCTGGCGCAATGCACAGCATTGCTCAGTATGTAATACCACCGCGAGCCATGTGTCGACAGTGACCCCCCATTCACAATGCTAGAAGCAAATGATTTGCTTCAAGACGGCCAATATAAAGTGTCTTGGACACTCACCATTTACATGGCCATTTGTAGTTGACATTCAATTCAAGTGAAATACGTTTTGAAAGAAGTACAGATGTTTGTATAACTGCTGTGGATGTTATAGTGCAGTGAGTGTTCTGTAAATGTTTATTTTCTCAGCTTTGTTTGTCAGTTTTAACCAAGTAATCCCGAGGTCATATTAAGGGATGTATAAAATAAAAGTGAAAGTGACATATTTGTCAGTTATGGTAACCCATACCCAAAATGTGACCTCTACATTTATCCCATCACTGGTGAGGAGTGAACATATTCCTGGAGCAGTGGGCAGCAGTGCTGCACTCAGGGAGCAATCAGGATAGGTGCCTTGTGAACTTCAGTTGCTACATACAAGGTACATTAAACTTGCAACCTTCTGATTGCAAGCCCTACTCACTAACCAGCAGGCCACAATTGCCCCATCACAGGAGCACTTAGCCTTATCACAGGAGTAGTTTATCATATTGTCTATGGACAAGTGCCATAAATTTGACAACCAAGTGTTCACGTTATTTTTGTCTTTATTTTAAACAGTATGACTTTTATTTTATAATAAAAAGCCAACAAACATCTTTTAGTGAAATGTTTTGCCAAGTATGTAAAGTAACTCAATTTGTTTTTATTATTTATTTATTTTTTGTTTTTTATTTATTTTGTTTTATTGTTTTTAGAAGTAATGCAATTTAAGCATTTTTACTTTTTGGGCAATATTTCACCTAAAGACACTCAAAAAGAACGCACTGAAAGACTAATGGAAAAATCCTTAGTTTCCATCTATAGCTCCTTATTATCGCTATAGGACAGTACTGCTACTTATTTCTTGTCGCAATTTAAGGTGCACATGAGTTATGCTTTCTTTCAGGTGAGAGGCCATTCCAGTGTAACCAGTGTGGTGCTTCCTTTACCCAAAAGGGTAATCTGCTCCGACACATAAAACTCCACTCTGGTGAGAAACCCTTCAAATGCCACCTGTGTAACTATGCCTGTCGCCGTAGAGATGCCCTCACTGGTCACCTGCGCACTCACTCAGGTAACTTATGACCTGTCATGACTTCGTATGATTCAGATATAATGTACAGATGTGTATGTTGTCCTATATACATTTTCATAGCATTACAAACCTCATGATCTGAAGGTGTATATTCAAATGTACAAAATTAGTTTTGTAGACAAAAATATAATTGTAAGTTAAAATTGTAATTAAAAATGTTTTTGAAATGGATGACTTGGACAGCATAATAAAGAAAAAGCAGCCAATAAGAGCCAAGCATAGATGGTAACTTCATTACTGTTTAAAAAGCATCTATCTGGGCGATTCCCCAGAAGCCGGGTGACAAAATGACACATTTTTGCAAATTCAAGTCACAGGGTGGCTACTTTGAAGACGCTTAAATCTAACAGTCTTGATTTATTTAGGATTTTTTAAATTATACTATAATTCCTATAGTTTAGTTTGTTATTCCAAACTGATAAGTTTGTAATTATAGTAAAATGTGGAAAGAAATATTGACAAAGTGACCATAAACTATCGACCAGTAATAAACATAAGCTTATATATTTAGTGCGAATGGCAATGACAGAATTGTATAGTGTGACTGAGCAGATTTTGTTCATATTTGAAATTGACAGTCGGGAAACCCCATAAGTGTGCGTACTGTGGCCGCAGTTACAAGCAGCGGAGCTCGCTGGAGGAACATAAGGAGAGATGTCACAACTATTTGCAGTGCATGGGCCTTCAGAATAGCATTTATACAGGTCTGTAAATGACAGAGTACCAGAACTCTCTCTCACACATATAACACACTGACCTATTTAAAAGTACCCTAGCGAATACATAGGTAGAATTGTGGCTGACTGATGACCCATTGTTTAAGTGCCATGGCCCAGATGTCATTTAAAGAAGCGTATGGGTTGTGGGTTTTTTTTGGTCTTTTTTTTTTTATTGTTACCATACAAAAAAGCACACCTCACAGTTGTCACAAATTTTATGGTCAATAGTGAAAGTACAACTGCCCTCAAACAACATTCTGGGATTCTTTGTGCCATTTAGGTTTATAGGGGCTCAAAAGAATAACTACCAGCAAAAGCTCACAGATACATATAGGCTTTTAAAGGTTTTGAAAAAAGAAAAGAAGACTTAAGATATCCCCAAAAAAATGTGCCATAACAAGATTAAAGGCACATTATTGTTTATTATTTGTAAGTTATGTTAGTCACGTTTTTACACTATTGAAGAATGAGCTGAGGTTAGAAATGGGCTTTTAAATCTTATAAGTGGTGTCTTTGTCTTACTTTCCATAGTGAAGGAAGAGGGCAGCCAGAATGAGAAGAGGGAGGACGTGCCTGCGTCTGAGAGGGCCCTGGTGTTAGACAGGATAGCTAGCAATGTAGCTAAGCGTAAGAGCTCCATGCCACAGAGGTTTGTGGGTAAGAGTTGAAGTTTGCTTTCTTTGTATACGTAGAGGTTATTATTACAAAGATACACTTCAAATTAGATGAACTAGGAAACACTCTTATAACATTTATTTTATTGCTCTTAATAAAAAATGAAATAAAGACAGAAATTACAGAGGCGTGCCCTCATTACCTTTTCTTTCGAGAGTTGACATTAAAAAAGAAAACAGACTATGAAGGTTCACATCACAAATTTGCTTTACATTGCCTAATTTGTAACAATTTTGTTTATTATAGTAAGCCCATTTGATATATTTGTTCATTTTTTTGTTGAATTAAAAAAAAGCCTCTAGACATACTTTTTGAAGACACTTTCAATATCTAAGGAACCCAAGAAACATCATATATTCATATTTATTTTAAGCAAGTTAAATGTTCCCCTTATAATGGGGGTTTTGAAGGACACTTTATATAGTCCTTGCAGGTTACATTTTGTACATTGTTTAGACAACTGCCCTTTCTGAAAGATTGAAAGTTCTTCAGATACTTGATCTCTCAGGTATCTATTTGTACATAGTAACACTAATCAATAAAAAACAAGATATCAGAAGAGAAAAGCTAATTTAATTGCTAAAAAACGTAAATGCTGTAAACAAATATAATTCTCATTGTACTGAACTCAGATAATTTAAAACCTCTTCCTGTAACAGGCGGGAATCGTTTGTCAGAGCTTTCCTTTGAGGGTGGAACAGGAGAGCTGATGCAGCCCCATGTGATTGATCAGGCCATTAACAGTGCTATCAACTACCTGGGGGCGGAGTCTTTGCGACCTCTGGTTCAAACCTCGCCTGGGTCCACTGACATGGTGGTCAGTCCCATCTACAATCTCCACAAGACACAGTCTGTTGAGGGCAATGGTGTGTCGGCTAAAGACAGCGCTGCAGAGCACCTCCTTCTGCTCTCCAAGTCCAAATCAGCCTCGGTGGAAAAGGATGGCTCCCCCAGCCACAGCGGCCAGGACTCCACTGACACAGAGAGCAACAACGAAGAACGGGCAGCTGGGGGAGGCGGGGCAGCAGCTGCAGGCGGACTCATCTACCTAACCAATCACATGGCCCCAGGTATGCGTAACGGAGGCCTGCCCATGGTTAAGGAAGAACAGCAGCATTTCGAGGCCCTGCGAGCTGCAGGTATGGAGCTGAGTTTGACTGCATCGGAAGGGTTTAAGGTGTTGAGCAGAGAGGGAGAAGAGGTCAGGGCGTACCGATGCATCCATTGCAGGGTTTTGTTCCTGGACCACGTCATGTACACCATCCACATGGGTTGCCATGGTTTCCGAGACCCCTTCGAGTGCAACCTGTGTGGTTATCGCAGCCAGGACCGCTACGAGTTCTCTTCACACATCACGCGTGGAGAGCATCGCTTTTGAGTCAACATAAAGAGACGTTCCACAAGCGCAGCGCTCAGACATAACCATCAGACTTTCATATTTCAGAATTTGCTGAAAACACTGTACACATTTGTAATGTGTTTTTTAGATATTTCTTTTCATTGATTGATTTGGAATTATGTACATATAGTATATATTTCACTGTTGTCTATTTTTCTACAATAATGTACGTTACCTGTGACAATGTTGTATGTAAATCAACATTTACTGAAACTAGAAATATACAATATAGAAATAAATACAATTGCAAGTACAACATTCACAAATAAGTCCATATAAAATGGACATGTTTTAGTTGCCCTAAGGTTAGACAAAATAACAGCACTGCTAATAACAATACAATGTATACAAATATCATACCGTATCGTGATACAGTAGTAACTGATCCATTCTTATTTATCTCCCAGTTTCCTTTGTTTAAATTGTTTTAGGAAATCCCACATTTTAGTCATCTTAATATAAATTTGAAATATTTTTGCATTATCTAAGCAGTCTTAACAAGTGCATATTATTTTATAATTTATTACAGTAAAATTATATGAGGAGTTTTTTATGTTTACATAAGTACTTTATGAAAGACTTTGTGCTTTACACATTTTTATTTCGTAATTTTTTTGGCAAAATATTAATAAAAGATATTTTACATTTTACATTTCAACTTCTGGCTAATGTGTCAAGTTCATTTTGTTTAAGTGTATGTTAAAATAAGTAGTACATAACTATTTATGTATTCATCCTAACATAATACGCATAAAGTTGTTAGGGTTCATTAAACTGTTGTGTTACACATTTGGATCATTAGGCTTTAAGCTCCAACATAATCACTTTTTATCTTAAACTAAAAGATCATCAGCCAAAGATGTCACCTTTGAGAGCTAAAGATTTGTGAATACAATTGAATAATTTAAAATGTTTATCAAATGTATTTAATTTAATAAATGGACTAAAAAAGCTTTTACAATACTCTAGCATTAGCAAGTGACATTATCAGAGAAAAAATTTATTTCAATTTTTCCTCCACATTTCTCATTTGTTCATCAATTGACAGTATTCCTGTCTACTATAATTTCAGGAATCATCAAGATATAATGACATTTGCAAGAGTTGACCATAAAGAGAATGAAGAGAACAAGAGTGAACCTTACTTAGGACCTCATCCACTCTTTGCAGCGACACACAGACATACACATCCAGATGGCTGCTTTGTGATTGGGTGAAAACGGAAAGCAGCTGTGGCCAATGCAGAGCCTCCCCCCCCCACCCTTCACTGAGACCTAAGCGTGGAGAGAGTGCATTTGCATGAGAGGGATAATCTAGCCAGCACCCCCACCAACCTCAATCCCAAATCTCACTTCTCTTTTCTACTCTGCTTGTTCAAATAAACTTTAAAATTCTCTACCAAGTATGGTAGTGATGGACTGATATATAGGTTTATATTTGGCCATTTTGCGATTATCAGCATTGGCCAGTAACCATGTCAGTTTGGCCTATTAACCATCCCTTTCTGTCAGTTTCAAAATCTACACAGCTAACTGGGAACATTCTCAGAACATTGGCTAATGTTCTTTAAAAGTTCTGGCTGTGAAGTTAGTTTTTTATGTTATATATCATATATCACAAATGTTATTCTTAAGTTGTTAGTGAAACACTTAAAAAATTTTACAGAATTGAAAAAGTTTGAAAAAACATAACAATAATGTTAATATAACATCTAAAAACATTAATGTTTTGAGTATTCCTAGAACTTTCAAAATAACATTTTTTTTGCTATTTACAACCTAAACTTTTTAGCTGCATACTGATGACTTTGTCGATGGATAATACAATTTTCTGTTGAGTAAATTTAAGTGAATATTTGGTTAACTGTTTATTGCATTTTACAAATTTTGTATACATTTTGTGTAATTATTAAATTGCATTACGTTAGTAATAATGACCTTTAAGGAATCCATATCGATTACTACTATAAAGTATTTAAAGTTTGATATTACCAATACCATCATGAAATATAATGTATATAGACAGCAAAATTTTAAAGCAAGATTTACATTTGGTGTTGAGCTGGATAGTCCTATTAGCTACAGTGAGAGGTGACAAAGTCTTGCCTAGTTTCAGAGGAATTCTGTATGCGTGTCCTCTCAGTCCAGCTGCGAGCAGCCCCTGCTGTTCTGACAGTCTTCCATCTCTGCTCAGGGAGGGACTCACTGCTTACACTGCTGGTTAATTTTACAAAGTTTCAACACTCCAGCCAACCACACAAGCCTAAAATATTCATTAGCCTGCTTGACAAAAAATATGAAAAATAAATGACACCCTCTTTTCATGGGCTTCTAAGATTGTTTCATGAAAATTACATGATTGATTCATGTCATGCAAGCACAATCTATAATAGGTACCCCTGCTTTGGATGAAGGCAACCTAAGAGTCAGAGCTTAGAACTGAATTAGGCTTTTAAATCCTACTCACCCTCAGAGGTGTATTAACAGTTTAGACTGAGTTGTTTAAAGAATGTTTTATCGGTTACGAGGAAGAACCAAACAAATCTATCAGCCATCTCTTTCAATTTCCCTAGACTGCAGCCATCAATTTCCCCTAATGCAGACATTGTGTTTGATCTAACACATCAGTTATTCTTTAACAATGGAAATATAATGCTGATGCAGAGGAATTAAACAACAGAAAGAATTTTCAGAGAAGCTCAAATGAAAGTGGCAGAATTCAAGTGGCAAAATCCAATCAGGAATCACCAGACTGCTTTTAAACAAAACAATCTTTAGAACAAAATTTTAAATTGCATAATTTTAAGATGTACAAAACTGATATTTTGTAACCTGACCAAAACCATTCATGTCAAAATTCATTTGTTGCTTTGCGATTTGGCCTGGCTAGGTTCCCTCACTACTCAACCAGCAACTTTTATTCCTCATGCCAGCTGTGGCCACACAATTGAAGCTCCTCAATGCTCCTCTCCATTCATCAGCAATAAGTGCCACTCTTTCACAGTTGTTATCTGCTTATTTTGGATAATACATAACTTTTATGAGGTTCATGACTGGTGTCAGAGGTTCCCTCTAAAACCCAAAACTCTTTTGGTTTGTCTCTTCTACTGGTTTCCATCACCTCTTCTGCAAACATTAAAATGTTTTTATTTGCTAATTTATTAAAATAAATACTTTCCACTAGCAGGAGTTTGAAAGTCCATCTTTAAGACCATCCTAGTTATAAAGTCATTCTGCTGCTTTGCTAGACGTGGTCCGAGACCACATTGGCTTAGTGACAGGAAGAGCACTGCAAGAGTTGATCTGTGGGTAACTCTTATCACACGACCAGAATGCCTGCAATGTTGCCCAACTTCCTCTCCAAATCCATTCACCAAGATAGAACACAATGGGAGAGTTGATCCGAAGGTGTTTAATGCTCTTTCTCAGAGCAGGTAAACATGGACAACCGTTACATTTACTCTGTGAACACAAGCTGTGGCAGGCTAAACACTGTACTAGCTGACACTTCCCCTTTTGATAAGTGCATTCAGAACGAAATAACAGACTAAAGACCCCATGTTCCTTTTTAGTGCTAACTTGGCACATGTCCTGTATATTACAGGGAAAAGAGCTGCAGCTCCACGTAGTGATACAACTGTTTTAAGGAACATACAACTGTGGTATGTTAATTTTGAGCCAATGAATGCAGTTTAAAGCATCAAGAACGCTAATTTTAGTTTTAATACCCATCCTGAATTTATTAATAACTTTACTAATATGAAACTTCCCACCAAAATGGCAACATCTGTGACATTGTGTCATATTAATTAGGAAATCTTGTTTTCATTTTACAGCTCTCTGACACAAACATTTTCACAAAAAGGATGTGCATAGAACAGAATACAGCATCAGAGCAACATTAAACATAACAATCCAATGTCTGTTCAATCAATATCTGAGAAATAAAAAATGATCAGCGACCACATCCAAAGGTCTTGTTCCACTCTTCATAAAGCTCAAGGTCTTTAGAAGAGACACTGGGGCGCACTGTTTTAAGAGCCTCCTGGAAGTCACAGTAGAGTATAGGCCTCACTTGTTCTGCTGTGATAGTAGCAATGTCACTAAGACGAATGCTTCGGATGGGACCAAGGGCTGCCTCACGACACAGCTGTGTCATATCGGCCCCTGAAAACCCCTCTGTGCCCAGCACCACTTTCTCCATCTCGTCTGGTCCAAGCTGGCTTTTCTCACGAGACATGAGGTTAGTCACAATCTGTCTGCGAGCTTCAGCCTCTGGGAGAGGGATGTATAGTCTCTTGGCCAGGCGACGTCTGGCCGCTTCGTCAATCTCCTGTGGTCGGTTGGTGGCCCCAACCACAAGGATACGATCTTCTGCTGAGGTGGCAGCTCCATCCAGCTGGACAAGAAACTCTGTTTTAATCCGACGGGATGAGTCATGTTCTCCATCTGTGCGCTGGGAAAGAAGGGAATCGATCTCATCGATGAAGATAACTGCAGGCTGGTGACAACGAGCTATGGCAAAGAGTGCCCGTACCATTTTCTCACCTTCCCCGACCCACTTTGAAGTAAGGGATGAGGCACTGATGCTAAAGAAAGTGGCTCCAGACTGGCAGGCTATGCATTTACCTATGAGGGTTTTACCTGTGCCTGGTGGACCAAATAAAAGGATGCCTTTAGGTGGCCCTCTAAGACCAGTGAAGATATCAGGCCTCAGCATGGGCCAAACCACTATCTCTTTGATTGTGGCTTTGGCAAACTCCAGTCCCGCAATATCATCCCAAACCACTGGGGGGCCATGGTCCATAATCTCACTCATGATAAGTTCTATAATCTTGGGCTCAAAGTTTTTCAGTCGCTCATCGACAGGTTGCGTGTCTTGTGGTGCACTGTCCTTTAAGGTTGTTTCCTCCTGTTTCGGCATGGGAGAAACAAATTTGGAGAAGGCACCACGAGACCGATTTGCCCCTAGAGATTTTTTGGTGATTGCGGCAACATTAGCTGCAGAGGCTCGCTGGCCCTGATAGGAATTCTTTTTTTGCTGGTCAACAATAAGTTGCTCTCTTGCAGATCTAAACTTAGCACTGACACCCTCTTCTCCTCTCCGTCCCCCACCCTGCAGTTCCTGATCCACTTGTGATGGGAATGAGCTTCTGTTGATTTCAGTTCCTAAGCCGTAGAAGTTCTTCCTCTTGGAGGGGTTTGCAGAGGATAAGAACAGAGGCTGATTATGCACATTGGTCCCGCTTGTTTGACCCACACTAGATTGGTAAAGAGAACTAGCATTGCCTGTGGAATTCAAATCATTATGGCTGAAGATCGGTGTAGGTCCTGTTGGAGTATTCTGTGCCAAGGGAGGACAAGGAGGGCCTCCTTCACATCCCCTGGCCCACTCTAAAGCACCGCTATGTGGGTTACAGAAGTCCCTTCCCATGTCAGCTCTAGGTGGCAGCACAGCAGGCCTGTGAGCCAGGGTCTCTTGTTTTCCACAGGAAGGGCCAGGGAGAGCAATGCCTTTCTCCCTGCTCCCACTAAACGCACCACCAACAGTGATGTTAGCGTCTGCTGGATCTACAGGGAGAGTGCCATTCTCCGGCCCAGCTTGCATCATCCTTTGCACACATGGCAGATTGAACACATTCTCAATTGTTAAGGATGACTCCCATTTGTCGCTGTGGTTCTTCTGATTGCGGGCAAGATGCAGGGCACTCTCTGCATAGTTGTTAAGCCCTGTGTGTGGGTCGTCTGAGTCCAGGACTGAGGCATAGCGCTCGGAGTAGGTCCTGAGTAGGCTGGCAGCTCCGGCCGAAGAGACCTCAGCATTTGCCCATGCATACTGAATGGAGTGGATATGTGCCCGATAAGCATTGGCTGTCTGTTCAGGTGTACTGGAGCCAGATGAAATGTCAAAGGACCTCCTTTGCCACTCATCCAGGTGTGCACTGCTCATGCCTGGCCTACTGCAACCTGCATAAGAAATGGGGATATGATAAATTTGAAATTTAAAAAAAAACACACAACAATAATGTATATCTTCATTTCAATACATTCAAACCACAGTTTTGATGATTGGCTGACTTGTTTGCTTCATTACTCAGACATGTCCCAGTGTGGAATATTTCAGCAATTATATGAGGAAAAAGTTAATTCAAAATTAACCGAAACGTTACCATACACACTCAAAATACTTTATATACACATTTAAAATACACACTTTATAAGCCATATTACCTCTGAATAAATCTATTAAGGTAAATTACATCTAAATGAGCATATACACTAAGCATCACATCTAGTAGATGCTAATCTATTTAGTATACCTAAATATAACTTATATAACTATTTAAACAACTTTTTTCAGTTTTATAATGCAAGTATACATAATACCCCTACATGAGAAGAAAATAACAAGCTGCTATGAAGATCAGGTGAAAGGAAAGTTCATTCCAGGTGTCCAAGGTTTTGACTGGTATGATCCTTTATGATACCTTTGAACCATGTAAATGTTCGAAGCAAATGAAAACCTTTATTGAGTCCAAGTAATTCAGTTTATTTTTCTATTTTACTTCGTTCTGTTTTTAAAGAAGACACACACATGTTCTTCACTATCTCCAGACCAGTACATGTCGAAAGTCCACAGATTACTGGGTCGAAGGAATGAATTCAAGTGCTCGACAAACTATTTATTGTCAGGACAAAAATAAGTGTTGCACCGCTGACAGCAGAAATCACAAAACACAGCTTAAAACACACTGATGCCTTTATCTTATTTTGGACAAATCAGCAACCTACCTGTGAATAAAATGTATTTTCCTGTGTAAACACGGTAATGTTGTTTAAAAACACATGTAAATCTACACAACGACGTGGGACAACGCAAATATAACTCTGACTGAACTTCCCGCCTCCTCCTGCTCCTTCCGCACCGGCAGCTTCCGTTCGCACACTGATCGGTAAGAAGACAGCGTACGCCATCTCCTGACCAAACAAGGTTGTAACGTTAAGGAGGCGTATCATTTAAAATGTTTACTTTTTATTATCTAAAAATAAAACTTTGCTCTCTCTTAAAATATACATATATAACATATTTTGATTTACTTTACCGACATTACCAAAATTCAACATTCAAAATGTGATTTAATGAAAAATTCGTAATCGTACTATTGAATATATTTTTACTTTGTTTCCCCGATTATATAAACCTTACAATTAGAAGGAAAAAAAGCTTCTAAAACTTCACAGCGATTTCATTTTTTTTTCCAAACTAAATATCTCTGCATATTATGAAACAGGAAATAATACTCTTTCAAACCTTCTTAAAAGGTAATGAAACAAAGACAAAACGCAAAACATTTTAAATTATTATTGTTGGTGCTTACTATTATTTTCATCATGATTGCGTAAGTTCATGGTGGATGAATAGCAAAATATTGCAGAGAGTCAACATTGTTAGACTTCCAAAATCATCCTTTATGTTTGTAAAACCTTTTCTGCAATATACTCGCGCAAATGTATCATGAAACTACCACACCCATAAGTCAGTGCGGCGTAATCGGCCGCGCGCTCGAGTCACTCCCAGCGGTGCGTCACATTATGACAGCGTGTTGGAATAAAGGGACTTCAATTGGGGATTTAAACTGGTGTCTAGACCAGTACACAAAAGCGAAAAATTACACTCATAGCTAAAGACAACCTTTATTATTGGACTTTGTACTGAGTTCGCGTATTACTGAAGTCTGATTCTCATAGACAGTCATGGGAACTGAGGAAGCTAGCTGAGACTGTTAGCTGCGGGAATTGAGAAAGCCAGATCGGTTGTCTAGGCTGAAGCGGTCTCAGGAGTCACACCCTAATTTTCAGTATCCTGGTATCGGATATTGAATGCTATTACAGATGCCAAGCGCTGCTTTTCCAAATAGATTATTGCTGGACTGGCCCTAATTTCTGGCTGCTAATTTCTGTCAATAACTTGCACTTGTTTGTGCAAAAGAACTAAGTAGCATCCGAGAAGTCATGCAGGTCCAGTTACAGTCGACTTTGTTGGGAGACAGATAACGTTAGCCAGCTAGCTAGTGTATGATCTATCATCACTCCTCTGGGCTTTGGGCAGAAAACTGTTACTGAGGATCATGAGTTCCCCAATGTATACGTTTGTTCTGCGAGATGACAACAGTACTGTGTATGCCGAGATCGCTAAGATCCTCATCTCAACTGGAAAATGGAAACGATTGAAGAAGGATAATCCTCGATTTAATTTAATGCTGGGGGAGAGAAACCGACTGCCCTTTGGACGACTGGGTAAATAATTTTAAGATGTGGTATATATCATTTAAAATCCCAGCGACCACTGTAATTGTTATGTTTTATGACCCTTCTGTATGTTCTTCGAATGTTGTAATGTGCATTGGAAGTTATGCTAAAACGTTCAAAAACGTATATGAAACGCACATTGTTAGTCTACATCTTCGGATTTATATGACAGTACAAGCTGCAAAAGTGACTAATGATAATTCATTATAATGGATGATGAATCAATGTGCTGCTGTTTGCCCAGCAGTATTAACTAGTTTGTTTAGTGTAAGACCACAAGATGGATAAAGTACAAAATGTTCCACTGCAGGACAACTGGTCACATTAACTCAACTGCCTGACTGTGCTCTTTACAGGTCATGAACCAGGCCTGATGCAGCTGGTGAACTATTACAGAGGAGCTGATAAACTGTGTCGCAAAGCATCACTGGTCAAGTAGGCTTACTCAAACATACTGTACCAGCTGAATGAATATCATATTCATATGAATGAATATATTCAGATATCTTGCTGTAACTGGCTTTAATGAGAGCTTTCAAATAACCTTATGATTGGTGCTGGAAAGAGTTAAGTTAGCAATTTAATTAGCTCATATTGGGGTTGTACTGGTATTTGTACCGGTTTGTACTATATATTTGTACTGGTTCTAAACATGCTCCTGTTTAACCTTTAGGATTATCAAGACCAGTCCAGAGCTGAAGGACTCTTGTAACTGGTTTCCTGAGTCTTACGTCATATACCCAACCAACCTCAACACCCCAGTAGCTCCAGCCACCAATGGCATCAGTCATATGAAGAGTAACCCAAAAACAGATGAGCGAGAGGTCTTCTTAGCCTCATATCACTCAAGGAAAGAAAGTGGAGAGGGAACAGTGTGGATTGCAAAAGCATCAGCAGGGGCAAAAGGTATGACCCTCTATTTGCTTAAAATGTCAAATTGAGAAAGAGGTGTAAGATGGTGCAATTAGGTTCCTCTTGTTTTAGGTGCAGGCATATTGATATCCCATGATGCAAACCAGTTGCTGGAGTTCATTGATAATCAAGGTCAAGTGCATGTCATTCAGAAGTATCTAGAAAAGCCACTGCTGTTAGAACCAGGTCGTCGCAAATTTGATATAAGGTAAGTTGAGCCACTATTGTGCTGAATGTTTTGATGCGATTATGGAAAAGCACATAATAGGAAGAACTTATCTTAATCAAGTCAAAAAACTTTTAAAGTCAATCGATATTCTTTCTGGCTGTCTTGTAGGAGCTGGGTGCTTGTAGACCATCAGTATAATATCTACTTGTATCGTGAGGGTGTGTTAAGGACGTCCTCTGAGCCCTACAACAGCTCAGATCTCCAGGATATGACCAGTCACCTGACCAATCACTGCATCCAGAAAGAGCATTCTCAGAACTACGGCCGCTATGAGGAAGGCAATGAGATGTTCTTTGATGAGTTCAGACAGTACCTGTTGAGCACACACAATGTTGCCATGGAAACCTCCATTTTACCTCAGATCAAGCATATCATCAGGTGCTTCTTTGCTAAAAAGTTTTCCTGTCAAGTCCACCGTGAATTAAAATCCCAGAATGCTGTGTTATCCTAATCTGATAGCGTGTTATTTGTGCCTGCAAATGAGTTATATTGAGGTCTCTCTGCAGAAAGCTCCACAGAATGAAACACCCATCGTTCAAGTCTTGCACATCCCTCACCGTGTACATGTTTGTCTGTTAAACTTGTGGCATCATTTGATTTGTTTTCTAGCTACCAATAGTGAAATCTAGTACTCTTCACTGTAACATATTTTATTATGCTTTAAACCATTCCGAAAATGCCACACACCACCCACCATTGTAGGGATTTCTGGCAAAGAGCCAAAGATCTAATGATATGAATCCAGTGACTTTAGTGTTCTACTAAAACCTGTATCTTGTCTCAACAGGAGCTGTCTCACATGCATTGAGCCAGCCATCAGCACTAAACATCTGTCCTACCAGAGCTTCCAGCTCTTCGGCTTTGACTTCATGCTGGACGAGAGCTTTAAAGTCTGGCTAATTGAGATCAATGGGGCGCCTGCCTGTGCGCAGTCAGTACTAATTTCTTATTTGTTGCATCTAGAATTCTTTTTCAGACCAATTGTTGTCCTCTTATTGACAAGTAAAAATGGTTCAGGTGGCCTTTGTACATGCAGTACAAAAGATCTCCAAGAACATCAATATTGTTGTGTTTAGTTTTGCTTTTAACACTCTCAGTGTATTGTTTTTTTAAAAATTGAGAAAATGTTCTTTTTGATATTTAGGGGAAAAATAATTTCATAGCACTTTAAAACTTATTATTGTTATTAGTAGCATTATTAGTTATTTTATTTACAATTAGATTTAAAATGTAGTTTAAACCGTGCAGTTCCTTAAGTTAACGTTCAGTTAGTGATTTGGTCTATGGGTAGTGTTAATTTTAGCCCCGACTGCAATTTCAGTTTCAAATTTTCCCTTCTATCCATGTTACTCATGAACAGTAACTAATACAGTATGATACTAATGTTACTGTTTTTCTCACCTATAGGAAACTCTACTCTGAGCTGTGTCAAGGCATCGTTGATGTGGCCATCTCCACGATGTTCTCTCTGAGTGCAGATGCCCTCTCATCCTCTCCTCCCTTCTCCACTTCTCCATCCCTCTCCTCCAACAACTGCTCCTCACCCAAAATCAGAGCACCCCATCACTTTGGCCCGTTTATCAAATTATAATGTGCTGTTGCGGGATGTTGCTGATGTCATGTAGCCCTGCCCCCTCCCCAGTCCATATCCATCTCTGGTCGAATAGAGAATCCATCACACACAGTAGGGGTGTCACCTTTGTCAGCCTTCCCTTTCTGCTTCCATCTGTCATCTGTAAAGCAAAACATTTTCAAAATAAAAATTGAAAGGTGGTGAAAATCTTTCACATATTTCTACAGCAGGACCCACTAAAGTGTGTTCACGTATTTTGACTACTGCAACTGAGGCTACAAATGACATTGGGCAACTTAAAGACAAGAATTGCAAGCACACAGCTGAATGAGGAGTTGCCACCAAGGAAGAGGGTTTAGCTCCCCTATTCTTCAGACTCCTCAGGATTTTCCCAGGCACCTTGATGTGGATGGATGGATTTGAATTTATTCCTAAGACGTTAGTGCCTTACTGTATTTACAGACACACCCTTGACACAAACTCACATGAAGCTCAGCTAGTCTTTGATACTTTCAACTTGTTAGTCTTTGTCCCGTCATCTGTATTGGTGTGTACAGGTGACTCTCAGATTCAGATGTTTATAATTTGCAGTGTACATGATTGTGATGTCTACAAGACAGTATTTGCTAAAGTAGTAAATGTATCTGTTTGCATACTTTGCCTGTTGTGTTGTTTTGTACTGTTGTCTTGTCACTGTTTTACCAGAGACCAGATGTGTGTGTATTGGGTTTAGTTAGTTCTATTGATTCTGTTTCATACAATCACATTTTAGGTCTGTTATTGGGTCGTAATTACTTTCAGGATATACACATAATACATACTGCAGCTTTCGTGAGTCATCAGATGTTATCCTATATATTTAAAATTATGAAGACAAATGACAAATCAAAATACTTCTTCATTTCAATGGCAAAATATGTATATTCCCAAGTAAGTTCACTATAATTTTATTGTCTGAATGAGTAAACCTTTTGTGGATTGAGATGATGCATGTCGAAGCATGTTGAAAGCTGTTCTTTATACATTTTGTACCTAGTTCTAGATATTGCTCTGAATTATTATTGTTCTCTGTTACAAAAGAAGTAAAAGAAGGTTGTTTTGGATTTTATGTTAAAATGAATGTGTCATTGCAAGTATTGGTTTATATTTATGTACTGTTGAAATCTCTGATCTGTTTTTTCTGTTGCATTTTAATAGTTTATACATTGTAGTTTTTTAATTACTTTTCAGAAGGATTTAATTCTAGTAAAATAAGGCGGTTTTTCAGATTCAGAATATGACATGATACATTGTGTGATACAATGACTGTTTATGTTTTTACTTTTTATGGCATCACTGTTTCCTCATAAGGCACCTTGTATGAGAAGTTTGTGACATCTGTCCTGCCTCCGTGCATGCAGTTATTACTGTTCCAGTCCTGTGCTTGGTTTCTTAATAGCAAGTTCTAAAGGGTTTACCAGTAAGTGACAATAGTGAGTGTGATGCACACGACACACAGACATGCAGATGACAAAGTGCAGAAGTGATTCTGAGCAAGCAATTGAGGATTATATAATCAGACACACATCAGTATTAATGTGTCTCCTGCAGGAAAAGGAAGGACTATTTAAAAGGAGTTTAAACAGTATTCTGAATAACAGAATATAGGTTGACAGACATCTTAGAATTACTCATAGTCTTTGTCTGAATAATTAAAAATAAGCTGAAAAGGTTTGTTTGTAGCCTGAATAAGAGACTCTTATTCTAATCAAAGGACAGTGTGATTTTTGAAACTTGTTCACTGCACTTCAAGACTTTGTCTAATTACCAGTTACCATTACTGATATAATTTGTGTCTGTAGTTTTCTCATGTATCTGCCTAAAGATCAATGCAATGTGTTTCAATTCTGAGTTTACTCTTGTATTGTTACTGTTGTTCAGAACAGTTATGATTTCAAAGTAGCAAAAGCCTAAATGGTATTTACCTTATTGAAATCACAGCATTGTGCTCTAAATTAGTTTCATAACTACCCAACATTGTCATTTAGTCTTGAAAACTGAGCATTAACTGAGCATTACAGTTTGACTTTGACGTGATTTGACATCAATGATAAACATTACAACAGTGACACGTTACACTCATTGCCATAGTTAGCCATTTATCAAATTCTGTAATGTGTATTTACATATAGCTTGTTTATATTTTCACTGTCCCTCACAGCTTTGAAATTTCCATCCAAAATGCACCTGTAACTATGTGCTTAACATTATAAGACCCATTTCTTCACAGACCAAACCCTTTTCTCTGGCTGCAACTATTAACACAATACATTCTCTTAATGGTTAGGTATTTTATATTATATAGGAGAAAAATATTACACATGGTAGCACTACACAAGTTTCACACAATCTTTGCTTTATGCAGCTTTATCAACTTTATCTGTTTATAATAAAATTCACATTAAATGCAATGCATTTTTTTTTACCCTGCTGTGTTGCACATAAGATTATAAAACTAATAGCCATTAAGCCATCATCGTCCATTATCTTTAGCCTATCTAACTACATAATCTAATACCAGTATATATGACGGGAAAGCTAGAAGTGTTGAACTGGCCATCAGAGGGAACCAGAACCCAGAAATTTGTACAGAAGTCTAGAGTACATTTGTTGTCTTTATTCAAGTATGTACACTATACCATACAATATTCATAAAGCCAAAAACATCACCACAAATATGCAGTTCAGCCAGCACAGCAGGCAGCCTGAGAATACGGAAGGGTACACGAGTCCAGTGCGAAATATACTTTATAGACAAATACAAACAATTCATGAACACAAATGGTAGAACACAGAATGCAGACAGACAGTAGAAATGCAACACCATAAACAGAAACAAACATAGTAATAAATATTTTAGGATTACATCATATATTTCACA
Organism: Botia kubotai; assembly: GCA_036877585.1. Lineage (NCBI taxonomy): Eukaryota > Metazoa > Chordata > Actinopteri > Cypriniformes > Botiidae > Botia > Botia kubotai. The sequence continues at coordinate 27,555 of JAZGTI010003109.1, forward strand.
TAAGTCCTTGTTATATTACTGTTCTATTCCATAGGATCATTATAACAGATTTGATCATAAGACATCGTCCTTAATTTTATAATTATATTTTTGGTAATATATTACCAAGTGGTAAGTTAAACTGGACCATATCTGGGTAACATGTTGTATTTAAAAAACTTGCACTATAATTGCATTGAATTGAGCATTTAAAACCTGTGAACTTAGACTGAAGATGCCACATCAATAACCTTTAATAACAAAAACAACAGCAATGATGCAACAAATTTGAATAAACTGATCAACAGCCAACAAGTAAAATATTGAGAATATCCTTAAACAGTCTGAAGATTAGAACATGTGCAGGGCACATGTAGTCCTACAAGCATATGACTAGCAAAGCACTTATTAGTGGCACAACTTTATATTGTATGTACAAAAAATTTACATAATGTAATGTAATTTAGAGTACACTGGTACAGAACCACAAAAGCAAACCAGGTATTATCAGCTTTCATCAGTAAAACATGCAAGATCAATACCAGCCAACACAGAGCAGTAACCCTTTTGTATGCTATCACAATGCAGAATTAACATGAACTTCAGAGAGAAAACAGGCACAATTTGTGACGAATAAATGAATTACCTTATATATTTGAATTACCTTGTATAATTTCTTTTTAATTAAAAGGTTATTTCAAAAAGCTACATGACTATAGAGCTGAAATATGTAATAAAGTAGTWGGCTACTCGCAGCATGCATCAGTGCAATATATTATTATTAATATATTTCTGATTCTGATATTAGCATAAATCTTACATCATCATACACTGACAGATATCGGGCTTCTAACTTTGATGACAAATTTTAAAAGTAAAATCCACTTGGTGACATTGTGACGAACATTTTACCTCACTGTCACACATACAAAATCAGTAAAGCCACTTTCACTGACAGCACACATACTCTTAAAAAGGTGATGTAGTGAAACATCAGGGAACAGAGTTTATATTCCAGTGTATTGTAATCTGGAGCAGCAGTTTGTCTAACTCCATGTGAAATAATATACTGTTGCTTTTAATCATAGATAGATAATAAATGAGGTGACAAAAGAGCCTTATATTGACAACATGATCTAATACATCAAAACATTTGAAACAACAGAAAGCATCTATCCACTGAACCACAGGTCAACCAAATGCAACTTGTAAACCTGAGGCAAACTATTGAATTTCTTGTAACAGGCAATGGATTTAAAGGTGTAACATTATCCTATGAGGTTATTCAAAGTGCATTGTTACTTTGCATACCAAATCTGCTCTTTCGGTCCTGAGAAAATATTCATCCACATTCTTAACATCTCAGACACATATTGACCTTCTGACAGCGTAAACCATTTTAAATCTGTTTCTTTCACTATGAGTAAGAACTGTTACCTGTATCTTATATATCTTAAACAAGATAAGGCCTGGCCCCTCCCACTTTTCAAAAGCGGTAAGTAAAAGAAAACGTGTCCCACTGTTTCATCACTCATGTAAACATTAATCTTTATAAAGATCGGTGTGGATCTTTTAATGAATGGAATTAGTATATAAGCATCATGGTCATCCTTACTCAAAGAATAAACATTATGTATGTCATAAGTGACAGTATATTAAGTGACTACATTTTGTCTATAAACACATTAAAAGATGCACACCGCTATAAGTCACTTTAAACTTTCGTCCATAAAAAAGGCTAAGACTCCCCCACATGCCCCACAGGGAAAAAATATGTAAAGAAAGGCAGCAAAAAAAATAAAGAGTATCCAGTATTGACCTATGCCTGCATTATTGCATTTTCTACCTGCAATTTTCTACTTTCTATCTGAATTTTGTCATTCACTTTTTTGTTTTTGTCATCTGGTCAAGGATATTCTGATACTCTGTAGACATTTTTACAGCTAGCTGTAAAAGCTGCAGAAAAATTAAATACATATATAAAGACTTGACAGCAAAAGGAACCTCCAGAGAGAAGGCAGTTCTGTAGGAAACTGTTCAGGGCATAACTGCCTTTTACTCCAACTTAGAAACCACTTAGTACCTCTCTTCATCAGATGACCAACAGCAGGCCTTCAATGTGCCAGGTCAGTGTGACTGGAACTTAGGTCCCGCCCTTTCCTTAGATGATTATTTCGTTCCTGTCAGAAATAAACACAAGAAAAAGAATAAATGGACCTCTAGAGATCTTGAAGGAAGAAAATGTAAGACCATTCAGAGTAAAGTCCCCCTCAAGGTACCTAATGCATGCTTTTATCAAATCTGCTTAAGAACATTTTTGCTGAAAAATCTAGTCAAACTGTTGTAATTGTTACACAGTGACTGTAACACTTTGGTCTTTAAAAAAACGTATGCCAAGATTCTCTACATGAACATTATAATTAAGGACACTCATTAGTTACGTTTATGATAGAGGGCCCCTTGCAACCCATATAACTCATGAGTTACTAATGAGCTACTCATAAACTCATGAGTGTTTACAACAGGTGGTCTGGCAATTATTGTTTGATAGTTGAAGACTCCTGGTTGAAAATTTGAAGTAGTTACTGAGGACATTAGCAAACACAACCTGATGTGTTAGTCCATGGCTGTCCATGCATACAATTCATTCTTGTTAAAGATAAGAATGGTGCTGTGGGTTGTATTTATAACACATGAGAGTCAGAGTATGAGACAGAAAGACATTGTGCCAAACAGTTGGGACAGAAACACAGAATATACAAGAGAAGCAGAAGGTATTGACAAAGAAAACAATATACAAGATGGTGAAACAGACAATAACAACAGACTGAGTAAAAGATTGAGAAAAGAGCTGCCAGGAGAGAGAGGAATGTTGTCTTACTTCGAGTTCTCCCACAGGTTTATCCGGCATGTTGAGAACTCCGAGAGAACTGGCCCTCTTCAGGCTGCCTCCGAGAGAGCCACATGCAAGCACGTCAGTTAGGTCAAAGGGCAGGGGTGAGGAGTCACAGTGGAGAGAGGGGTGAGGTGGGATGGGAATGGGTGGGTTAAAATGTGTTAATGCAACTTTTACCCAAGTTGATGTTACCTTACAATGTGTACATGCAATGACATACTGTGTTGTCATGGTTATATACATGTTAGTCATGATGAATTTAGTTATTTGACACTTTCCTTCTAAATATTCTCATAAAAGACATTTTCAACACACATCTGTTTGAATACATCATCACTAGTGCTGACATTATTCGGTCCAATTACCATTGACTGTTTGCTGATACAAAAGTTAAGTTCATTTAAAGGAACAGATCACAAGTGTATAAATTCTGTCACTATTTATTCACTGCTATGTAGTTAAAATTACATCCTACAAACTACACTACTGTTTATTTAAACACCATGAAATAACCTTTGCAAAGACTACCCGTTTGCAAAAACATGGAGTGAATAATGTCAGAATTTCATTTTGGAACTATTATTACAATAAAGATAAGAGGTAAGTTTCATAACAAATGAGATCATACACACCAAACATACATCAAACAGGATTTGCATTTTTAGGGAATTTAAAACAACAACAAGACAAATTTAAGAATACAAAGTGCTGTGGGTGGAGAGAGGGTAACAGAGCATGAGGAGAGAGAGCTGGATAACGCAGCAGGTGAAACCAGACAGAAAATGGAGAAAACAGGCATGCAGCAGACAGCAAATTTGCATGGAAATGTTTATTCAGTTAAACAAATGTACAGCACAGCATAAAGAAATAAAAAATTTCAAATAAAAACACAGATTCAAGCAGACACAAAATCACCAAGAGAAAAGGCAAAATATGAAGTAAAAATAATATGCATTACAAAATAAAGTTAAAATGCCAGGAATAAATAAAAATCAAATGAAAATTTACAGGGTAAAGCTGTCAGAAAATATTAGTCACATCTGGCAAGTCAGATGTCCCAGCCTGTTTGAGAAACCCAGAGTAACACACTGCAGTATAATGTCACCCATTGTATTAGATGTTTTTATAGAATTCAGGGTTAGGTAGCTCTGTACATGTGCAAAATTAAAGTCCAGATAATAAAGCAAGCAAATCCTTTCATCCACTTAAAACTGGGCATTGAAAGAGAGACAGTGACTTTACATGTACCGAAAGTGTTTTAACATTACTTTTCTTACTGTAATGGCACCATGGTGTGTACAATCCCATCTCTACTGTAAAACACCTACCCTCCTTCCCCTTGGGGTGAGGATGGGGAGGGTTACAGAAAGCACTTTTAAAGTATCTTGTGTTGAGAGTAATTCAGATCCTGTACTGAGATTACTGACACCTAATATTTACAGTGTTTTGACTCCATTGCCCATAAAAATAAGCTTAGGATGTCTAATGGCATACAGATTGCAGTTCTGTCCCAGTGGGATTCTAAAGCTCATTCCTGCTCTTGCAGGTCTCACTTACTGTAGAGTTTATTAGCAACTCTACTTAAATCATTGTAATACTGTCATTCCAAAAGCATGACTGAACACATTCTAAACTTGTCTACTGTTTTCCCCTCAGGTTTTAAACCAAAGCTATATGGTGAAATTTAAGTGTATTTCAGCTCTAGAAAGGTTCTGAGGTATTTGAGGTTTGGCCACAGTCACATGCTCGTTTACCCAGTGTTGAGTCCACATTTAGAAGCGCTGAAATGTTGGAAGGGGGATTGTTCTGGAAAAAGGGATGTGGTGATAATTACCCAGGATTTTTAGGTTCGTTTTCTCGTAAGCCGCCTCCCTTAAGCTTGCGGACCAGTTTCTCACTGCTGCGTCGAATAGAGGCCCGTAGTTTACTAAAGGAACCACTGCGCTTCAGCGAGCCCGAGCCGTCCTGCGAACAGAAAGGCTACAGCATTAGCCACACCCATTCATTTGCATTGCAAATTAATCAAGTGGAGAACCATCATTTCACCCATGTTCTTTCTTAAACACACTCTAGTACAAATCACTTACCTGACCATACACATACGACAAATATATGGCCATTTATACAAAAAATAGGAACCATATTAATCTTTCATTAAACAATATGTTTGTTGATCCGGACCTAATTTTCAAAGTCCAAGCCAACACAATTTAAAATAATACTAGATTACAGTGCCTTGCAAAAGTATTCATACCCCTTGAACTTTTTCACATTTTGTCACATTACAACCACAAACGTAAATGTTTTTTATTGAGATTTTATGTAATAGACCAACAAAGTAGCACATAATTGTGAAGTGGAACGAAAATGATACATGGTTTTCAAAATTTTAAGCAAATAAAAATCTGAAAAGTGTGGTG
>JAZGTI010003110.1:0-32845 GCA_036877585.1 Botia kubotai
GGCTCCTCAATGTATGTAATACACTGAATATTTACAGCCTCTTTCCTGAGCTATTTTAAGTTATAGTGAGCACCTGGATGATCTGGGACGCAGACACCTGGCTGAGTTCAGGTTTCGCAGCATATGAGAGTCATGTGTGAGGTAATTCATCAGCTTTAACGGAAACACTGTGCTGATGTCCCACATTCCTGCGCAGCTCGTAGCCCCCTAAATCAGAACATCTGCAGGTTTTGTCTTCGCACAGATACCTGTGTCTTCCTCACACCACACATTAAATTACCCTTAAAATCAGATTAGAAGCCTGTTAATAAGCCTGAATGCTCAATGGTTTGAAGCTTTACTGTTGGAGGCTGTATATTTGATTCATAAACTGTAAAGTAATTGTTAGTTTCACATTTTAATTAAAGGATAACATCTCTTCCTCTAAAGATAGTTGGTTAATGAAGACAGATATATTTACTGCATCATGCAAATTTCCATTATTTACTACTAATAATGTAGTTATTTTGTAATAATGTAGTTATTTTGTTGATAACTACATTATGAATGTTGTTTTATCACTTTATTTAAATGTATTTTAATGTGCTAAAAATTCGTCATTCTCCATTTTTCTCTCTAGTCACTAACACTGTTTTGTTTGTCTGATTTATAGCGTGTCTTAAATTATACCTGAAGCTGACCCAGTCTATCACATTCTATAAAAACTAACGGGTGCCCTGCTGCTTCGCAGCTAATTGAATTACACTTTGATGTTTTTCCTCTTGTTTCTTGTGGTGATTAAATGGCTACTCCTAGTAAACATCTGACCTCTGCTAATTCAAAGAGGCAGCCTTCTCCTTCAGAATGGAGCCAGTCCTCTCAGGTGAATGACCGACTGGTACAACTATACGCTCCAATTAAAAATTCTACCCTGGTGTGAATTGATTTTAAGTAGCATTAAAAATGACTGAAAGACTGACTATAAGCAAAATATGACATGAGAAAAACACAATACAGAATTATCTAGAAGTTTTTAATGAGTGTTGTTAGATGTTGTAGTTTGGTGGTAAAATGTAGGAATCAACTCCAGACCTAACAGACGGTAATCACTGTTTATTTACAATGTATGAGAAAAGGAACTTTGACATTTTGTTTCGCAGGAAACAAATCTTGAGTTTTGAGAGACACGAGGGTGAGTAAATGATAACAGAAGGTGTGACTTGACAGGACTTCCAAATTTAGTGAATTTCTGCATTTAATTTCAGACAAACACTTGTCTCCGTTTTTTAAATGTTTCTCAAAGTTGCAATGTGCCCCTCAGTTTGAACCGGTTTAAAGCTTCTACATGTTGTGTGGTAGATTTCTGTTATATATCTATTAATGGATAAAATGCTCGTATGCTAACATGGCTTTCAGCAATGCTTTCAATAACTGCAAATAATACTATCTTATGAAATGTGCGAATGGTACGGTTTTGTGTTCCATATGGCGCACAGAAACATCACCACAGAGCATCGCTGAAATCTCGAAACATTTGGACAGTTATCAAACCCAGACTCTTGCTGTCAATGTGAAAATGGCAGCCAAACCATGAAGCTTTGGCCCTAAAATGCGAAACATGCAACAGGACTGTTTAAAAACATCGCTGGTAGGCAGATTCAGCATAACAAGGGCTACAAAGCCAAGCAAAGACAGCAGGGTGGGACTGACTGCTCGCCACAGTTATTTCTGTCACTTTTCTGCCAAATAGACAGTGAGACAGAAACCAGTTTATCACTCTGTATGAGATGTAGTTGAATGAAAGTGAAGATCTCTTGACCTGCTATTTAAAGTCACTTTGGCATACAGAATAATACATTGAGATGCATCATGTAAGAGGAGGTAACAGGGGACTGATACAATATGAGGTCATTTCCCTACACTCACAGAAAGTGCTGCGCCCTGGTTTTCCAATATGGACACAGCCCTCTCAAAACAAGGGCAAGTCATGTTCAGTGTCAAAACTATTTTTTATCACCTCACGTTTAATGCTTTTAGCTTTCATAGCTTCAACAGGCATGTTTTGATTATTTACCTACAGCCTGTGCATGTTGGTAGTCTCAACAAGCAGGCATTTGGTATAGGAAACATGTTTTTAACTGAGGTAAAGTCTTGACATTTAAGGAGACAACAGAAACCTCTTTATTTTAAGTGAAGAATATTTGTGGAAGAAGCAGAACAGAGTTCTGTGGGAGTGTTTACCTCCTCACTTTACACTCTGAATTACTGCTGCAGTTTTACAGAGTCTATAAGGCTGATACCGAAGCAAGAAATTAAAGCCTGGTCAAATTAGAACGACATCTCATTTGTGTTTAATTTTCAAAAGCTGAGTACAATAACGTACTGGTGGGGCCGTCAATAGGGGGGGCAACCAGGAATGTTATCCTGGGCACTTTGACGATAAGGGTCTACAAAATGGGTTTCTACACTGCTGTGTGTATGGGGGCTAGGGTCCACTCTTATAATTTGGTTTGGTGGCCCTGCATACTACATTCAGCGGTAGAAACACCTAGCAACCTGCTTACCTCCAGAACCTAAATCTTATAATATGTGAACAGGGCATAAGCCACCAATTATTTATATGTTAACCTGATTATTTACAACTAATGTAAGGATTATGTCTCTTACTAGGTAAAGATGGCACTGGACTAACAAACACAGAGCTGCCTCAGTCTGATGACACAGTAATGGACTCTAGCTACCTCAGTGTTAAAGACCCTGGGGTCAAAGGTCCACCAGAGTGTCCTATCTCTGAGCTTGGCGGTCATCTGGAAACAAAGAGTGAAGCTGAAAGCAACAAAAGCAAGAAGCGGAGGAACCGCACCACCTTCACTAGCTGTCAGCTGGAGGAACTGGAGAAGGTTTTTCAGAAGACACACTACCCAGACGTCTACGCCCGCGAGCAGCTGGCTCTCCGGACGGATCTTACAGAAGCAAGGGTGCAGGTGAGCTGAGCTTTGCGAGAACCAAATGTATTCGCTCATTAAATGACATCAGAATCTATTTTTCATGTCATTTACTGATTTACTGTCTAAACAGTACATACGTCAGAACACTTGGTTAGTTAAGCAGGAAATATTTAAACATTTTAAGTTATATAATTACTATGGGCAATATTTGGGGTTTACTGCTAATTATTACAGAAAACTATTTTCATACCTTATAACTGAACACCTACTTTGAAGAATGCACTACATAGACTAGATACAAATGCACTACATAGACTAGAGATTTCAGCCATTTTGCTAACGTTCATAAACTTCAAGTCCATTTATTTCTCCTCTCCACACAAATCTCCACACTCCTTTAGGATCTTTAAGGCAGGGCAAAAAACATCAAAGTTCCTTAGCAGTGGGATAGGAAACAGTCTGAGATGCCATAGTCGATTTCCATGCACAGAATGAAGCATTGTCAGGAACTTGGCCATGTTTAGAAGGTACAGTGAAATAAGCGCATTCATTCGGAGTCCAAACAGAACCCGCTATCCCGCACACATGAGTCTAATTACCTCTGCAGGCTGACAACACAGAGCAGACTCTGTTGAGTTACTACAGAGTTTGACCCGCATTTCAAAAACATACCTACAGACATAAGCAATTGAGATGAGCCCCTCCTGTTTCCCTCTCCAGCGCTGTTGTTTAGTGCTGGCTGTTGCTCTTTCCTGCTCTTTCTCTCTCTCTGCATCTCTCTGTTTGAACAAACATGACAATCTCCTTCAACAGTCTGTGTTTGAACTAAAGTTAAAAAGCACGAGAGCATATGCAGCACATGAGGATGTTTTAGGCTATATAATCCTATATGGGCTCTGGTTTCACATCAATGTATAACATTACTAAACACAAAACAAGCAATGAAAACAACTGATAATATCATTTAATGGTAAGAAGGAGTGTGGCGGTAAAATCTTTAACTTAAGAGGATGTTAGTGGATTAAATATCACAGTACATGGAAATATAACCCAGCTAACAATTTTAGGTTGTAAGAACATTTCCCTCACGTTTCCATTAAGTAACACAAATGTTTAAAATGGTACTCGGAATGTTCTGGGAACATTTAAAATGTCCAGTTTTTTAGACGTTGTACTAATGTTATTGCTTTGGTTTTTAAAACCTTTCACTAACAACTCAAGAATAACATTTTTGATATATGAAATATAACATTACAAAGTTACTAATGTTACTAAAGTGGCTACGTTAACGTTAGCCAACCGTCTGAAAACATTCCCCATTAGCCGGGAGTGACTGTAAAGTGAATCTTACTTCTACGGCATACATCACCTATTTAAGTCTAAATTTGGTCAGTCCGCATCTGAGTCACATCTGTGGATCATTTTCTATACTTTAAAAAGATTCTCTCTTCATCTAACCAGCATCATTATTTTCCTGTGGAGCAAAATGTCAAAGCTGCTCTTTTCATTATAATGATAATGCCTGACACTGGCTGTCAAGTTCACTTGCTTTTTTTGTTATATGTTGGATTAGGATTTGAATCTGACTAAGTGAAAAATGGTGTGTGACGTCCCCATTCAGAAATAGCTGATATGTACAAAACATCAATACACAAGTACACAACATGCAAATTGATAGGCACATATGTTGCTATGACGATGCCACAAATTATCCTTATGCACGGCAGTGTATAAGTGTGTGTGCATATGCAGACGAGTGTCTGTGGGTCTCTGAGAGGTCAGAGGGGATGGCTCTGGAAAGCCACGGGCTTAACCGGCAGGAAATTAAACATGAAATGTAAACAAAGTCCAGCCCGAACACGCTCTCATTTCACTTTCTAACAGGCCTATTTCCTCTTAGATTTTAAATTAGAGAAGCAGGAATAAATGAATGAGACAAAACAGAAAGGACAACATTTATGAATGATTTCCGTCTCTTCTTTCTCTTTAAAACGTTTAATTAAAAAGCCAGTTGTGTATTATCCTCCAATTTAGCCTACAATCATTGTGGACACATTTGTGGATCATGTTTGTCTTAAGGTAGAAAACTAACTACATAATACAGACGATGACCATATTGTTGAACCGGACTATCACCTTGGATTCCAAATATCGTAGAAAAACAAAGAAAAATAACAATGTTTTAAAAGCACCGTTATATTGCACGAATTCTCCGAACGAATGACATGATCACAATGGCATTTGGACAGCAGTGGCGAGCATGACATCAGCCTGAATAATCAAATTGCTTTATACATGAATGACCCTTATACAGCATTAATCTTTTTTCATTTAGACAAATGTAAATAAGGAAACTCCTGGCCACATGACCGGACAGAAGGTGCACCCCACATATTTTAAGCTCAGTGCTGGTGAGATTCAAATTGCCCTCAACTAAGCAGTAGCGTTAGTTGAAACTACAGTCAACGAATGCGTACTCACGCCTAAACACATAATAGCTTAAACAAGAGAGTAATCTCCTGTTTCTAAATTACTCAGCAGAAGCCCAACACGAACAGAGACAAATACATTACTGTCTTTTCGGTCTGTGTGAACATGTAAACGTTTTTCTTAAAAATATCTGGGTAGAAAATAGGAACAGACCCTTTCTCCTTCATATTGTGAAGCAATTTGGGATATAGCCGAGAGAACAACTTGTCAAGACCCCATCACAGGAACAAATGTCGACATTCTAACAAATGTACGAGAAAATATTTAAATATGAGTAAGCAGCTTAAAACTAAATTCCCCATTATCTTCAAATCATAACATATCAAAACATCTGTAGAGGTCTGAGGACAGACACACTCGGCTTGCGCTCAGATTGTTGGTTTGTGTCATGGTGTGCTAACAGAGGTCAGAGCCGGCCCTGTTATGATTGATGAGGTGGACCTGCTCCAGACATGAGCATGACTGAACCTGCTGGCTGAGGGGAGGCAGAAGAACAGCTATCAAAGTTCAGAACCCCAACCTGTGCAGGCAGGGGAGAGTTCAAATCCATGCATAAATAGTACAGTGTGGACAGCGCATTAAAAATGTGGTAGGGCTTTCATGCGCCTCACGATTTATGGCTTTGCATCTGCTCAGTCTCTCACTGTAAGTCACTACAGAGAGAATTCAGTGTCAGATTTTATATATGCATCCCAACAATTCATATTTCAGTCATTCATATTTTAGCAAAACAGAAACAGCATTAGGCTGTTACCAATTGCAAAAATATGCATTACTTTGTGTTCATGATATAAAGCTTGCTATTAAATGGCCCTCAAATCTTGGCCTTCCGCAGACTGATATTTCATGTATTTAGTGGCATGAACATGTTTTCCATTTCCTGCAGGTTTGGTTTCAGAATCGTCGGGCCAAATGGAGAAAGCGAGAACGCTTTGGACAGATGCAGCAAATCCGCACACACTTCTCAACACCGTATGAACTGCCTCTACTTAGACGACCAGAAAATTATGCACAGGTAAAAGATCAAAAGACTAGCATCTGTTAACAACACAGACTCTATACAGAATAGACACAGAATCTATAAGCGACACCAAACAGATTTCTTTTTATCGACCAATCAAGACACTATTGCCAAACAAGACAGCATTTCAACGCATCATTGAATCTAGTGGAGTCCAGTCTATGTACTATTAGATGCTAAATTTATTTGCAGCTTCGTTTTATAAATTCACATGAACTTAATGCTTGTGTACACACCCCTCCCTGTGTTTCTGATTTAGATCCAGAACCCCTCATGGCTAAGTGGAAGCAGCGCGGCCTCACCAGTGCCTGGATGTGTGGTACCTTGTGATACATCAGCTTCCTGTATGACCCCTCATCCTCACTCTGCTAGTGGCGTGTCTGATTTCCTGGGGATGCCCAGCCCAGGTGGGAACATGGGACAAACACACATGGGCGGCCTTTTCGGAAACCAGGGAGCGGGTGGAACGCTGAACAGTTTTGATCTCGGTGTTGAACCGGATCTTAAGTCCAGCAGCATCGCCAGCCTGCGTATGAAAGCGAAGGAGCACAGCGCTGCCATCTCATGGACCACATGATGCCCCTCATCTGGGACACAGAAGACCAGACAACCTCAGCCCTGAGCTGTCAGCGCTAATGAGGTGAAAGTTTACGCCATCTGGAGCCAATATGGACCAGAGAAATGCTAGCAGCAAATAAACACTCTGCGTGTAGAAGCCTTCATTTTGAACATTTTGTGGGGAAATGGATGGTGCAGCAGCACAAGAGAAATTAAATGTGAGGGATCTGATGGGCCAGTTGAAAATGATGGCTGTTTCTTTAAGAATCTGAATTCCCATAGACCACAACTGTTGTCCTATCAATTGCTACACTCTACCAGTTATTTCACTATATACTACAATAGATAGTAAATAACTGCTAAAGTTCTATACACGGATTCCATAGTCTAAGTTACATCCCTGCCCATTTGTTTACAATGAAATGTATAATTACATAAAACAGAAGATATGCACTTAGCTAAATTAAGGCTTGCTTATATCCAAATGTTTTTCCTATTGTTGTTGCTGTACATTTAGCTTTTAAGGGTACGTATTATTATTATTATTATTATTACTGAGTATAGCAAGTGTACCTTTGAGGGTACCATTGAGGGCAGGTGTACCTTTGAGTGTACTACACCATTGAGAAGCTGAAGGTACAAATTTTGCACATATTTCAAACTCTTTTTTTGTGGCATCAGTTATATGCACTATGCTTAAACTGCTTTTTCAGGTCTTAGCAGAACACAGAGAAATATCCCAGGCATAGATATACTGAGAACAACTTAACAAACAACACCAAACAGAGTGACAGCCATTTTGTTTTAGCCAATGAAGCACCGGGTTTAATCCAGACCTCTTTCAGGTGATATCTGCTGAGGCACGGCTAGTTATCTTTCTCTACCTTCCAGTTTTTTGGTGTTCTAGGTCATAATATGTCTTCCATTCAAGTTACAGAAAAAAAACATTTAATCACAGCCACATTCTCCAAAGCAGAGGTAACAGGACATTGTTTCCAGATAAATGTTGGAATGCTGTGTTTGTTTTGTGTTAGCGGGACCCATCACTGAGCCGGAACACAAGGCTAACCTCATTAATTTCCTGGCTCGATGCAGCATCAGGACCTTTACAGCATATCCAGTGTCTCCTGCTGCAGTTGTGGGTTGTGCAGGTTGGGTCACTCATAACCCAAAGGCCCTGCTTCATGTCAACACAGGACTCTGAAGTACTGAAATGTGGGAATAGATCACTGGACTAGTGCCATTCGTGGTTCGCTAGCCAATAATGTTCTTCAAGAGGAAACCCAATTAGGTCTGTTTTTTTTAATCGAATGTCAACCAAAAACAATTAAACAATTTCACAGTCCCATTGTATCCAATTGCATCACAATCCCAACTTTTTTAAATTAGGAAGGAAATAAAAATGTAATTACATATTAACAATATAGTAAACAAATACATAAGGGTTCAAGTACCTTTTACTCAATCAATCAAATTAAAAAGCACCTTAAGTTTTTCAGTTTTTGGATCTTAGCAGCACTTTGTTCAATGTAGTCCAGCGATCATTCCACATCTATATCAAGACAGAATCAAGGTGAGATTGGTAGTTATGTAATATGCAGTGAGGATATAACAGCATGGCTCCATTTCCTAAGTATAAATACTACTGAGACATGCCATAATGTATATTATCATCAGTTTTTTCTGTTTGTACAGCACACACTTTGGATAATACGGTGGTTTGTATACTATGTGTGTTTGAGTTTAATGACTGATATAATTTCCTGGTTTGGTCATTATTCTTGATACCGTAACTCATTTTTTTCTGTAAAACTGATTAAATTCTTCTTTGTATAAATATCGCATTCGTTTGTACTGTACGTCTTTTAAATGTAGATTTTGTAGATGGTGTAGAATCGAGTCAACGTATTTAGCCACATATATGCTGTTGCTGTAAATATACCTGAAATGCTTGAGTTCATTAAATTAAATAAATACATTAAAACAGCTGGAAACAATGAAATACATTTAAAGCCGGGCTGCAAACTTAGATTTTCTTCTCTATTATTCTGGATCAAAAAACAAGAGTATTGAAATGCGTACATTCAAAATACAAATATTTCTTGTGGTTTAGAACAGCACTATTCAGTTTACTCGGAGAAAGGGTGTGGAATATGAAAGAGTGATTTATATATAAACTGCTCCTTGGCAACACAGCAGTTCCCAATGATGGCTGACATCATTCCAGAGGGTTTACACTGAATTCTTATGGATATTTATAACCCATTTTATGTTACTTAATGTGACACAGATATCATACCTCACTACATCATGGACACTACATCAAGTCATGCTTGTCATATAAGTCAGACATCATAAATAAGTAAGAGGTTTTGACAGATTGCAACAATTCTGTTTATTTCTCCTGATTAAACCACTGTAGTTATTAAAACGATCTAAGATGCATTAAATGCTTCTAACAAATAAAATGCACCAAAACGGCCAAAAGATAAACATGCAAAATAGACAGTCTATGTAACATGAGCACATCACAGGCTTAATGCCAAGATACAACATATTTCACAGAACTAAAGAACAAACTCTCTCTTTTTCTCAGTTGTGCAATAGTTTTGGTATTCAACCAAGGCTGCAGGGAGACAGCCAGCACAACTCGTCACCCAATAAACCCTCCACTGGGACCTGACAGCCTTCCAGATGAGGCTGGACCTTTCCCAGATAAACCCATCAGGGAAAATGTCTGGCACTCCCTCAGCCAGTTTTTTTACTTTCTCGCTCTGTGAACAGTCTGATCTCCTCCCTCTTCTTACATTTCTGGCAGCGTGTGGGTCCCTCAGGCTTTGCTAAACTCTTTACATCACAAACACGCAAAAACTGAACGTATGCCAGGAGGCTAAGATAAAGAAGATTACAGCTGAAGAAAAAGAGCATGGTGAAAGGATGCAGGGAGTAACATGAATTTAAAACCAGCACTACTTCATAAAACGTTTTATGAAGTTTGTTGGTTGAGTTTGCTACCTATTGATTATTGGCACCTTTATTACTTATTTAACCCAACAGGTCACATGACCTTGATCTGCTTTGCACTATTCTTAAAGTGTTCCATAGTCAAGGAACCATGAAGTGTAATATAAAAAGTTTGCTATCACGCATTTAATTTAGGGTCACTGCCAGGATTAATCTACATAAATTGAAGTAGGCCTAATGGATAAGGCATCAGCCTCTGGAGCTGGCGATTGTGGGTTCAAGTCCCACCCGCGTCGCTTTATACCTCTCTACTTGGTGTTAATTGTTTAATGGGGCAGCTATAGTTCCTGTAAGTCTGGTTAGAGTCAGACTTGTTACCAGTTCAATGCCAACAAATAATAACTGAGGAGTGAGCAAGGCTATACTTTACTGTATAATGTTGACTACTGAATGTGTGAACCATAAATTACACAGAATATGGTTGATTTACGCACTGACTCAGATCAGCCACTTTCTGTTGAGTACAAGGGCTTAAATTCCTTCTCTTTGACCTTTCATAAGTTATTGTATAATTATGTTTAGATAATCAATGTGACAGTAAAATATTCTGACAGTACATGTAAACGTAAACAAACTGACCTCAAGTCCAGCGTGGGTCCGTGAGTTGCAAGAGGTTTTAATATCTGGCAGTTTCTTCCATACGATCAAATAGTCCAATAAGGTAACTTTTAAACAGATTTATAGTCTTTATATTTATTATTACATTATTAATTGACGTAAAATATATCCAAACCACTGCTAAAACGGCAATGAACTAGCGGCGTGATCACGTAAAACGTGTTACTTTTCTCAACGCTGGCAACGGAGGGTAGTGTGAACCAATCGTCCGTTTAAACAAATGTGAACAGAGGTGTCTAGTTACGCACGCGCCCCCTTGAGGATCTTTATAGATCTTAGATCTATAGATCTTATAGATCTTTATAGACACGATGTTTGCATGAAAATGTCTTTTTTTTTATTCCGATTATTGTCTTGTTTATTCATGTAAATGTTACTACAACATCTATGGGACAGAATATATGTTTATATTACCTATAAACATTCCCAGTCCATTTTCCTGGCCATTCTATACAATTATTCATATAACGTTGTATAAAATCGCCAGCAAAATAAGATACCTGCAATGCATATCTTAAAAGCTTTATATGACCGGTTCAGTTTGGTAGACTGCGTTTAATGTTACATTAGAGCCACCACAAGATGGCGACATTAAACAGTTTCGTAACATCCTCTATCTGGATTTGTCTACATTTAGTGATAAATTACTGTTATATTGTTAATATGTAAACACCTTTTGTTGTGTGCCCATATAATGAAGAGGATTTATCAAAGCACGTTTAGACATTTCAATTTATGTTGTGGAAACATGGAATGTCAAAAGTTAGTTATCAATGACACTAAGAAACTAAGCAAAAGATTGCTTTAATGTTAGTCTTACCTCAATACAAATGCATACACATCAATTGCAGCTAAAATCACATATAATTACTATTATTATTAAACATCACAATACAAAAAAAGATGCTGGTCTTCAAGCAAGGAAAAGGGGCATTTACCATCCACACACACAAACACACAGATCTGCACACACACACACACAGGAATAGATAAAAATGGATTCACATGACTATACAACACTAATATAATGTGCTTGTGAAAAGCTTCCATTCAATGTGTGTTGGTGAAAGGAGAGTGGTTTGGTCAATTTTCATTTTTTAAAAGCACAAATGCCTATACAAACAAGCCAGCGTTACTCATTATAAATATTCTTCATCCAAAATCAGTGCAGCACCTTTCTTCATTCTTTTTTCTGGTCTTTTTAACACCTGGTCAAAATTACACAATGACTTCCTGACAAAAGCTCATTCGTTTTTCGCAGTATTTAAAGAATGTTCTTTTTTTGTCAACGTTTTATTTTTGTTACCTTGTACCTCAAAGGTCCAGCTGTGAAGTACAGGTCAATGGTTCATTTTCGTTTTATTTTATTAATTATCTTAAAGATAAAAAAAATGGAGTAAAACGTTCTTTTGACAAGTGGTTCAGTTTTTGTGTTTTGTGGCGTTTTCCTTTTTTTAAAAAGTCTTTCAGCGTAGACTTGATCATGAAATTGATCTACTGGATTCCCCTGAACAGACACATGGCAAAGACCATCGCGAAGAGCTGTTGAGGAGACAAACACAATCTTGTTAGATACAGTCATATGAAATAAACAATGATGAATCACACACACAATTGTAGTTGTTGTACCTATGTACTAACATGTTCTCCCTTTAACCCAGAGTTGAACTGAAAGGTGAGAGAGTTTACTGGGTTGTCTCATATAAAGTCATATAAACTGAAGAAATATATCATTTATATGAAGTAAAAACCTTTAAGATCCTGCAGCACTAAATATAATCCAACTACTATGATGAATATCGAAGCAGTTAAACACTCTAAGCCAGTGATTCTCAAACTTTTACAGCTGGAGGCCCCCCTGATTAAGGTGAATCCTTTTGTGGCCCCACCCAAAGAAAACTCATAACGAAAACATTGTCAAACTTACGATTTTACTTAATTTTACTTAATTTTGGATTATACCAAAAACAAATGACTTTATACAAAGCCGGAACATCAATTCTCTTTGTAGCCTTATTTCACATTAAAAATGCGCATTATAAAAATATTTTATTATTGTTTTTAAATGTTTCAATTTTTAAACACATGTTTTACAAAGGACAATCCTGATTGCATACAGGTAAAGGTGTTAAAATAATTTCCTAAACTAGAAATTTCTATGCGGCCACCCTAGCGCCATCTGGTGGTGCCCAAGGGGGCCGCGGCCCCCAGTTTGAGAACCACTGCTCTAAGCAGTTACAAAATTTAATCGTCTACTTCCGGTGCAGTACCACACGAGGGCAGCAGAGATTCATTTTAATACTTTATGTCTATCTTCTGTTCTCTGACATGCCAGACAGTGTCTGACTCTTTGTGGGGATTCTCCAAAGATCTGTCCCATTTTGAAACGTCTGTAAAAAATGCTAACTGCCACTCAGAGATAATATCAACTGAAAAGACAATGTTACACTGTACCTCAATCGTCAGTACAACAATAGCCAGAGCACCTGCCACATAAATGTACATCTCAAAGTAGTCCACAACTGATGAATAGCAGCCCTGCCAATCCAAACATAAACATGAGAAATCATTAAAACAGGCACCATTAAAAAAACAGTTTATCACAATTTCAGACATTTTCTGATGCAATTGCAAGCAGTGTTAAATTTACAGCGCGCTTGAGGGGAAGGCAAATGAATGAAGACTTTTGTCTGTTACACAGACAAAGCCTTCAAAAAGCTTCAGAAGACATCATTTAACGCATGAGTTGTATGGACTATTTCATGGTACTTAAAAGCCACTTAAAGTAAAAGCCATTTATTAATAGTTAAGCCATTTTTCACAAGATAGTTGTACAGTTTTGGAATGGCATAAGTGTAAATTTGACAATTGTCTGTAGTTTAAAGTCCACATAGCCTTGTAACCTTTAAGACAGATCTGTATGGCTACAGAACACCTGTCAAACATGTGGCCAGACCCTCATTCAATTTCTCACCTGCAGTACATTGTTTAGGAAACACACACGCATACACATTCCCCAGACGCTGAGAACATGGAAAAGCTTTGGTCAGCACTGGACAAGCCGAAGCTGAGTTTTAACACTCTTCCTCTCTTCCTGTTTTTCTGCTCTAGTTTAAACCAAGCAGACAGAGCAGATCTGAGGAACGGTATCAGAACCCACCTTATTGTTCCGGTACAGCATGCTGCCTGACAGGCATTCCTCCCTGTTACTGAAGACCACATCTCCCGGGTGATTATTCCTACGGCAGCAGGCCTCGGGCACCACTTCACTGGGGTTTATGAGCCTGAAGAGGCTTTCCTCAAAGTCTTCTGGGCTGTTCACTCCACAGCAGTCAAACTATACCAGAGAGATGGAAGGTGATCCCACTGAAGAACTTAAGCCCTCACTGATATGAGAACGTGGATATGTCTAACATTTGTTTTATTGTTCTCCTCTGAAAACTAGAGAGCTGCGGAATTGTAAAGGATTACAGGGATTCCTCCTGTGCGAAGACTGTTCCAAAAGGTAGACGACTTGAATATATTGCCTCCAGAGAAACCTTCTTTTATGCATTAGGCATGCGTATACATTACAATGCATTGTGTAAAAAGCGTGGTGGCGAAGAAAATATGTATACACACATTCTAAACAAACAGACTACACAAGAAGTATCAATAAAGTTAGTTTAATATAATTAAATTAATTGGTGATTTCTTGTTCATTAAACAGCAGTTAAAGGTTTTCCATTATTCTGACCAAACCATATATTGATTTATCATTTATTTTCATTCACATCACAGCCTTTAAACTTCATCGTCCAGTTAAAGGTAAAAGCCCAACAAGACGTACCGTGTTCATTATGGCGTTCCACGTCGAAGTGAAGACATCTGTGTTGTTGTACCCTTGATAGTGACCCTTCAGTTCCTTAGTGAAGTATTCTCTGGTCAGCTATGGACACACACACACAAAACATATTAGAAACCCTGCTCACAGCGCCAAAAAACCTCTCAACAGTTTGGAGACGCTCACTCACATGTTCCCGGAAGATGAAGGCAAGAATTGCTGCCGCAAGCTCTGCCAGGAAGATGAGGAGGATCAACATGAAGAACTACAGAGGGAGAGATGGAGAACTGTGAACAATGTGACACAGAATTTTATGTTGTTGAATGTTGTTAAACAAATTCTGGAACTCACAAAAAGCAGCAGACACTTGTTCTCTCGTATGGCTCCGCAGCAGCCCAGGAAGCCCAGCAGGAACAGCATGCCGCCCATGGCCAGGATGATGTAGACCCCCGTAAAGAGAAGGGGGTTGGCTGCCACTATCTCCCTAAAACCCGTGGGGTCCACCACGACCCACACCCCAACACCCAGCAGGAAGGAGCCGCCCAGCTGAAGAGCAGATCAGAGATGGAGAGAAACAAACAGATTTAACAATACATACAAATGTTTTACTTTGTTCTACACTGACAAAAAAAACATACAGATATTAAATTAATCAAGATCATTTTACCACACATGCATATTCTGCTTTGGCTTTGTTTGTAATTACATTGACAGCAGATTAAAAACAGACAAGGAATACATAAATTAATCTAAAATGCAAGAAACTCAATAGTTCTTGTTTATAGAACTGTTGTACAACCCTGGTTTAATATTGACTATATATAATACCCTCTATATATTGTTTTTCTATATGTAATATCATTATCGTCTCCTCAAGTTATTTATTTTATTATAAGGATCTATACATTATTGAGCAAATGACAGAAAATGAATAAGAATAGATTTTTGCAGGGCTGAATTTAATAAACAGGAGAAGTGATTGTTAATCACAAATAGCTGAATTGTGCACAATAGGTACTTGCTAAAGTAAACATTAAGGTTAGAGTGCCAGCAGCCAGAGAGAATACTAATGGGCTCTATTCTGGAAATATATCACCTTTAAGTAAACGGCTACTGAAAGTAAAAGCAAAAGCTTTAAGAGAACAGAGAGATGGGGGAAGGTAAAAGTATAAAGGCAGAATAAGGAGTTTTAGCAGCAGAGTCAAAGCCGGTAGGGTGGGGGCTGGAAAGCCCTGCTGTTGCTATTGAAGCTTCCCACAATCCTCTACCTGTCAAAGTGATACCCCCACCAACACCTCACCCTCACAAACACACACAGATGAAGGTTTCGGCAGACACCAGGCTGGTGATTAAGCAGCTCAAGAACTGTGTGTGTGTGTGTGTGGGTTTTGAGATAACAGCCTCACACAAAACCATGTTCCTCCGTCGCTCTCTCCTGTGAGCCGATCCTGGAATTCTTTTCATGGATGGAATTAGCAGTCTGTGTGTCAGGCTGAGCTCTGTCACAGGCAGGTATTTTTTGTCATAAACAGGTTTGACAAACGGTCCAAATTGCTTTTTTTTATTAGTTTTAGCGTCAAATAAGTATGAGCAGGTGTTTCTGTTTATTAAATAGATATGAGAGTATTTTATTAGCATTTATGTGAACGAAAACAAGCTATAATTGTTAGCGTTGCGCTTACGCACGAACGTCACGTTATTCGGTTTGTGGGGAGAAAATTAATTTAGTCAAGCAAGGCGAGCCTGGTTGTGTTCCAATATTACGGTGTACAGCAAATCCACAGTGAGAATTTATGTTGTCAATGTAGATATATGATCAAAAAATCACTTCCTGTCTTTTTCTAAGGTTTAAACTGCCAAGCTGTTATTCTGCTATAATTTGTGAATTGTTTACAGGAATTTTGGAGGACAAATTAATGAAGTGGATCCTTCATTAAAGAGCAGCTTGGTAGATCCAAAGCCCCTTTGATGAGGTAAGTCAATGCTCATCTTGGCAACACACTGAGCAGCTGTTTACCATGTAAGTATTAAGAGCCTGCAAGTACAGCCTATCTACCTGAATACAAAAATGGAACCAAAACAAAAAAACAAAAATCAAAAAGCTGGCATTAAACAACTCATGGACAGCAACAGTATCATAAATTACATTTCTTTAGGTTAAATAACCCTAAAAATCTGTATTTCTCAAGCTGGTTACACTAATATGCCTGCGAATTTTAGAAAAATTAAACGTAACAAAAAACATGTGACTGTTTTAACTAAAAAATAACTTTTTTTACTACAACCTCCATACTGAGTTGTGATTTCTTCCACTCGTTTTCCTAAGAGTGGTCCTTCTCCTCTTTATACAGTCTTTGGCAGATGAAATGTGAAATGTATGTACAGCGAGGACATACAAATACTTACAAAGATAAGGAAGTTGAAGACGAACATGAGGTATTTTATGCAGCTGAGGCAATCTCCCTCCATACTCGTCCCCCTCGCTGAAGCCTCCCCGAGTCCCTGGAAGAAAAACCAACATGACTTCATCTCTCTGAACTTAATCAGAAACACCCTCGAAAACTTTCATCCAGCCTTTTAGACACACACTGACACGCAGCGCACAAACATCCCTATTAAACCTCAAGATAAGTGTCACAGATTTATTTTCTGGAGCTCTGTTGAACATTAAAGATTCACATGGATGGTACAACAAAGCAATTTTTACAAACAATTACTCTGGCCTGCGATTCTAACATATAAAGACATTTTCAGCCAATTTCAAGTGCATTCAAATAATGTAAATTCAGGGTTCCCGTTTGTCTCCTAACATGGCCATACTTTTTATTTAAAGGCACAGACTCCCTTTTAGTGTAATTAATTTTGGGAAGCTCTTGTGTTTCGGCGGACCATCCCTCTACCTGAAAAAGCACTCTGTGAGATGAAGGCCTATTACAGATCCACTTTCCTTAAATGAAACGGGGCCCGTTTCATTAGTCCTGGGAGAGAACTTTGCCATTACTCAGAGAGCACAGTGGAGGCTTTACGTGTGTCATCCTTATACACATGTTTGACTGCAACATTATCTGTGCTAATACAATAAGTCTCGCTGTACAAACATATAAAACCCCGCGAAACAAGATGGATTGGAAGCATTATTAGTAAATCTAGTAATCACAGCCGTGAGAGCTCATTGAACGAGACAGAGGCTGTTGACTCAGAGCCAGAAATAGAACTTGGCTTACGGACAAGTACACTGACCATAACCTGCCTTCTTTTTATTTTTTCCTTTCCACTCTCACACAGTTTTTTTCTGTCTTGTCGAAAACAATCCCATTACGTTCTGGCAGAACTGTATTATATACTTTCTTTAAGCTCACCCAGAGTTTCATAAGTGGTTTCATAGATAGAGGTCTACAAATCTTTGAGAAGATGGTTTTACGTCTGCCCAAAGATGACAAACCCTGTCGTTCTTAAATAACCATAATGATTTCTGTCTTACAGTCCTTTACTGCTGCAGAGGAACAGAGCGAGAGCGGCCTGTATTCTTTCAATCAAACCGAGAGTCCCAAGTATCACCAAGCCTGCAAAGTGCTTATAGCACCCACGGGGCAATTAGCGTTTTAATTACCCTCATTCATTCATTCATAAAGGCCAAAGCAGGGGTTTTAATTAGGGCTTGCATAGATTAAAACGTACATTATCGGTATCTGATGACCCCCCTGCATAATTGATGTTCTTCTGAGGTCGGCAAAGCCATTAGCAGCTGTACGTGGGAATGTCAGAGACGTGGCAGAAATTGGGGTGAGAGCTTTAGGAATGTGGGCCCGCAAACTCTGGATCCACATCTAAGGAGGCATTCTCTGGTTTTCTGCTAAAACTTCAGCGCAACGCTTGGCTTGCCGAGTGTGAAATAATATACATTCCCAGTTGGAAAACACTGGTGCAAAGCATGTTGAAACCGGGTATAAATCAAACTGCCGGTGGATCTGGGCAGGCTCTGGAGAAAGTGCAGAATAAACAGGGTATTTTTCCCATGACACCCACAGCACTGCAGCTCTCATCAATCAACCATATAGCTGCATGTAACGGAAAGATATGCAGGGAATCGTTTACAGCATGCGACAAAATGAGATCCAATGAGCTTCAGTGGTTACACCCAAAACACACAGCAAACATAATCAAGACTGATCTGAGTTCAGATCTTTCTTTTGGTTTGGGGACTGATTAGGAGACCAAGTAGTCTCCGTAGTCTCTAATGTTCACATGCACCAAAACAGAAACACATCCATCAAACGTGCAAAAATATTTAGCAAGAGAGAAATCAGCCACAAAGAAATGAGCTCAAGAACGCATTTGTAAATAAACAGAGACACTCTGGTTGCTGTCTTTGTTTCATTATAGACACACATATAATGAAAGCCACAGCAAGCAACAAGCTAACACGCCCTGACCTCGTGTTAACATCCTATAAAACACTCTGTTTAAAACACACTCGCTGCTATACAATACAAATCTCTTAATCTCACAATCTCGTAATTTTGCTTGACTGAAAATCAATTGTGTTATGATACAACATTTCGTACACAACAGTCAGAATGCTAATGTTTCCCTTTTACATGATGACTCATTCAGATTGTGTAATACATACAAATACCAACTAAAGTTAACAGTAAAAACACATGTAAAAACAGACTTCAACGGAAACCATTTTTACAGCATTTCAGATTCACAACCTGAAAAATAGCCGCTGTACTACAGCGGGATTTATGCAGAAAAAGTGGCAGTCGCTGTAATTATTCACAAGTAGAGGCCAATTGTAAGGCGACTCATTAGGGCACTCATTAGTGCAATTGTTTTCATCTGCGTAAACTTCACATGACTGCAATACAGAGATTGTATACGTATGCAAATCAGTTTTTTCCTCTGAAGAATATTTTCTAACATCAAACAGTGCTACACGAAACGGACACATAATTTTGAATTCCAGATATATGTATATTTACATCTGTACGTTTTAACTGTACACTACAGTTCCCCTGTAGTTCTACTGGTAGAGCATTGTGTTAGAAACACAAAGATTGTGGGTCTGTTTTCCAGGAAACACACATACTAATAAAACATACACTCTGAATGTGCTGTAAATCTCTTTGGATAAAAGTGTCTGCCAAATACGTAAATGTAATGTACAGGTTATACTTTGTATGTAAATAATATAAAATTGCCTAAAAACAAGCACAACTTGGGATCAGAATATCATAAATGTTTTAGAGTGGGCACAGTAAGACCCACCAAAGAACACTTTAGTAAATACACAGCAATGACCCCAAACACATATTTACATATGTTGGGTTTGCAAACTAAAAGCCACTTATTCTCTGGAAAATACATTTCCAATACATTTACGCTTCTGGCAGATGCTTTTATCCAGAGCAACTCCAGTGTATTCAGACTCTATGTACATGCATTTCCTGAGATTCGAACCCATGACCTTGGCGTTGCTAGCACTATGCTCTACCAGTTAAGGTACAGGAAAGCTACATAAATAGTACCTTCCAGCACATAGGGTGAGGAGGTTCTCCTTGTGGTTGACATATTTTAACGCGATTAATCTGCTGTCTGCTATAGTCAGTCTTACCCAGCTAACTGGGACAAGATCATTAGCTCAAGGACAAAGACATTGTGTGCTGGTCAGCCTTCCACTCTCAGCCATGAGCTTGCATACATCAAGAGCAATACAACAGAGAACACAAGCGCTCAGCGGTGAACCTCTTCACTCCTGTTGAATCAAACGATGACCTGAAATTAGCTTGTGCAGATGACTCCTGTTAGTTCTCTTCAACGCACAGCTTGAATAGCTGATAGCAAATATGTCTGTGTGTGGCTGTGTAAAAAGCTCATGAATAATATGAATGCACAATACTGCTGTGCACGGGTCTCGCAGACTATGAGCTGTCCTGTGACAGATGGGTTTAGCTCAGCGATGCTCAGATTCACAGAAAACACTGTGTGAAAACTGCATGAACTACGAAATACACAAACAACTGTTGGCGTAGTCACGGCATTTTTGACTTTATAGGGTTGACAGGACAGACAGACAGACAGACAGATTGACTTAATGTCCTTATGTCTTATCTGAATTAATTTTAATGACAACATTTGTGTGTTCAAATGTTTTGAAAAGGCACTTTTCAAAATGTCATATTTTAATAACCTGAACAACTGACATTAAGGAACACAATACCATCTATTGAATTGTGAACACTGTGTCTATCCCTCACAGCCCTCACCACAGTCTATTTTTTTTGCAATATATGTGGAACATTTTTGCAATATATGTGGAACTAGCTAACATCCTACCAGCGACTGAAAAACAGCACAGAAGTATATACCAGGGGTACGTCTGTATGGTCAACCAGGCAGGCATATACTGTCCCTTAATGAACCTCCAATTAGGGCTTTGATGTCTGTGAAAGCTAAGCAGCTACCGCATGTTCACGGACAGAGCAGGTAACTCCCATGCATCAGGAAAATGTCTAATGAGCGCCATATGCGGCACATAACTCATTAACATTGCGTTCTATAATGAGCCCAGAGCTTTTAGTGGTTCATCAATGATCATTACAATGAAATAGACTAATGTATGCGATAGGAACCATTTAAATGTTGGATGGGACACAAAAGGCCCGTAGTGCCGAAACTCATTCAGCAGGCCAGCTGACACACAAGTGCAGTGATTTGATGTGCATGCTGCGTGCTTAGTATTCTAGTGAGTTACACTTATAGGTGTAATAAGATATTGAACATATCAATTCAGTCTGTCAAATGATCTAGGATAAGATATGGAGTTCTCTACAGCGCTCACTCTTAAGATGCAGGTGCTGGTTTCAAATAAATGAAGCCACTTCATCTTTGTCCGGAGGTTGATGAATGCATAGCATTCACTGATGAGAGCAGCCCCATAGAGTTTGGAAATGGTCAGTGTTGGCAAACTAAGGTAAATTAGAAAAGATTTCCGTAGGAAACTTATTGTATGAGCCATGACTGATAAGATATTTATTTAATCCATTTACACAAAAAAAACTAAATCTTATGCTTAACTTTAACACCAGGTGGGAGGAATTCTTGGTTAGAAAACCATTTGCATACAGCTCTATCTGCTCCTCTAGCTCTCTATACAGCTCTATCTGCTCCTCTAGCTCTCTACACAGCTCTATCTGCTCCTCTAGCTCTCTATACAACTCTATCTGCTCCTCTAGCTCTCTATACAACTCTATCTGCTCCTCTAGCTCTCTATACAGCTCTATCTGCTCCTCTAGCTTTCTATACAGCTCTATCTGCTCCTCTAGCTCTCTATACAGCTCTATCTGCTCCTCTAGCTCTCTATACAGCTCTATCTGCTCCTCTAGCTCTCTATACAACTCTATCTGCTCCTCTAGCTCTCTATACAACTCTATTTGCTCCTCTAAATCCAATTAAACCTTTATTTAATTCACTTGTTCTGTGTAATTGGTTATTTAGATAACACTTTCTTACAACGTCATGTAATTAAATGACAGTAACATCACAGTATCTGGCAAGTCACATACGTTTCCTTTGTGTTCCTGCAGATGTTACTGTACGTATATTAAGTATATTGTTGTATTTTCGGTTTAAAAGAGAAGTTGCTCAATCGTTTGCCTGATGAATTAAAACATCCCACGCTGAACAGGAATCTGATACGCTGGGCAGTAAATGTCCAACAATGAACGCATTCCAATTTACGGAATGTTCCCAGAAACTCTGAACCACAAAACCCCAAACAAAATGGAACCCACAATTTTCCACAGCCAATCAAAGGCGTTACAGTGGATCTCTGTCCTGATCAACAGACTAAACTTACAGCATGTTCACCAGCACAAGAATAAAGAAGCAAATGAGCTTAGTTACAGTGATTTGCAGCAATAAAGCACCCAAATATCATTAAATTATCAATGGGAGCTCGTGATTTTTGGCAACGAAGTTTAACGTTATGCAAATGAACAATGACACAACGACAATGAAATTACAATACAGTTGATACAGTTGCATACAACAGTTAAATAAGAATGCCTAAATACCCAACTGTACAATGACTTGGACCTTGGGACCTTCGGTGATTTAATCACTGTCAGTGTGAATAGGGCTTTAACAATAATGTTGGTCAATTTGTTTTCCTACGAACAATAATAGTCACACTGACATGAGACTGCCAGAGAGTGAGGCCGGCATTAGCGCTTAACTGGTGTTCAGAGAAAGATACACGTGGATCGTTTGTCCACAAATACTGTGTTCAAAATGTCAATACAAAGTAATCAAGAGTGTCTAAGTCAAAGTTTGTTTTCTAGCAGAGCCCATATCTTCTCCCCTCCCTCTCGTCTCATGCCAAACATCACACAGACTTAAGAACATAGTTCAAACGCTCCACTCCCCCACACTTTTACACAGCTCTGAAGTTACTTCTTATATCTTGTACTCGGTTGATTTTGGAGGCAGGAAAAATGTGTATTTTTGCCAAGAAGCAAAATAGAAAGAAATACTGAAAGACAATCTGAAAAATACATAAATATAGGGGAACAAAGCAATATTTTGACTGTGGCTATTTCAGGCAGTAAAAATAACTCGTGAGGGATTTCAGGAGACATGTTAAGAGGATTTCTAGTGCTGAGGACAAGCAACTTTCCATGTTGGTCTCCTCAGTCTGAGCTAGAACGGTAGGGGCAGGGTCCAAATGAGGTTTTTTGCAAATGATGAATGAATTATAAAATTATACCAGCCATAAGTATTTCATTTTAGACGTGACTGTATTTTGCATTACTTTTATTAAAATGTATTTTTTGGTTGCTATGGTGTCATAATTATTTAGCCTAGCATAATAGTAACACACTACAGCTACATCATACAGACATTGTGATACAGCACCTGTCACAAACAGACACATCATGCTTGTGAATTTTGAGCAATTGTGTGCTTATATTTTGGTTGCCTTATACAAATAAATCAACATATGTGTTTCCACATGGGGTTCTGAGGCAAAACAATATAGACATGCAAGGTTCTGGAGCACTTCTGATGGATAAGGTTAGAGTAAGTAACTTTGGATCCCGGGTGGGGGTCAGGACAGAAGAACACATGGGTGGACAGCCCTTTGTTTCCAGGAAGGTGTCTGGCAGAACGCTAGTTCCTGTCAGCGCAAACACACAGAGCAGCAGCCCTCTGCAGATGGAGCACAGCTTGGACTAGCATTTGTCTAATAAGTAATCACTCACAGGCCTGTCAAAATGCCATATGGAGGAGAACCTCTGCTGTTCGGTGCTTTATGGAGTTTTCTGACGTAGCCCCTCAACTGTCGCAGCCCCTAAACTGCATATGTTTGGTTAAGACAGTCATAAGCATACATGCCAGACAATAAATGATAGTGATGTCATTATTCTTTACACATGTGGGGAATTTAGTGATGGTATGTATTGTGACTCGATTAAGAGGACGAATTCAATTCAAGCAACAATACATTTCTGAAGCATTTGTGCCATAATAAACATATGAACTCGAATCACGTGTTTTTCCAGTTACAAAGAGCTCACAGAAAGAGTCTAATAATTGGAGTTCATTTTTCTAACGCTGTGTTGACAGAGAACAATGTGAAGAGAACGTTTCCTAAGTACACCAACAATATAACAAAAACGTCTTGCTTTCTACTCGACATAATGGTGTGTGTTTTTTTATATTTTCTCCTGTCACAAACTCCACATGCAGTAACAGCTATAGGATATTTACAATTCATGCATCATAGCAATTAGACTCATCAAGACACATGAAGTGTAATTAGGGCCTATTAATGTCATTTCTATTTTAATTCCCCCATAAGTGTGTATATCGTTACGCTATCAAAACATACGCTATCAAAGCAACACGGTAATATTGTCTCAACCAATGGTGTGTGTTTGGAGGCGGGACTATCTCGTTGGTCGCCCAATGAAAGACAAGGGGAGTTTTCGTGAAACCTGTCTGATAACGGTAATTATTTTTGCAATTCCATTTAGTTTGACACCAGTTGTGCAGAAATTACACACGCTTGAATTTATGCGTAATTTAGCTCTATAAGCCCGAGGTACCAACAGAACTCCTGCTGTTCTGAGTGTTCCACATAATTAATCAGAAAATACTGATGTGAAACCTAAAATTAATACACCACATATTAAACACTGAGGCTGTTACGCAGCACAAGAGAGCAACATCTGAGAGCGAAATCTCCAGCAAGCTTTGTTATAGAAGAATAGTGTGGAAATGATTATTATGAAGTTACCATTGATTATAAACTCATACAAATGACACAACTACAAATGACTGCTGGACAGTAAGTACAGAGTAGCTTTTTTCCAGTTAATTCTCAGATGCTTCCATATAAAACCAATGTAAAAGGCATTAGAGGGCAAACATAAAAAGGTAAACCACAAATCTTTATCAATATATCGTTTTGCTTATTTGGCATTTGAGGGTCGAATTTCAGGACGATGCATCTCTGTCAGCGAGACCTTTAACTTCAAACGGCACATATGTGTACGCCTGGTGTGTGCGTAGAATTTCAATTCACTGACTTTTAATGCAAATCAGTTGCACACAAAGCCCGGCAGCTCGCAGCCATGACAGAGAAATAATAGATGCTGCCTCAGTATAAGACAAACACCTCCCGCTGTTGACAGTGTCACAATGGCTTTCTGCACAGACAGCCCCGAGCCAGCCAAACAAGACCGTCAACAACATGATTTCCATTCAGTGTATTTCTGTAGCTTTTTATTGTTTTTATTAATAAACAGTACCGACGGTGCAAGAAATAGTGTATGGAAGTGTATGGAAGAAGCACAAATTAATTCAGAGGCTGAATTAATGTGGCATTGA
Organism: Botia kubotai; assembly: GCA_036877585.1. Taxonomy (NCBI): domain Eukaryota; kingdom Metazoa; phylum Chordata; class Actinopteri; order Cypriniformes; family Botiidae; genus Botia; species Botia kubotai. The sequence continues at coordinate 25,358 of JAZGTI010003110.1, forward strand.
TAAATCTATAAAGCTATTAATATGTATAGCAGAAAGTCTGCTCTGACCTTACCGAATCCTACATACACACATAACATTCATAGATATTGATCGTGACCATTATGGTAGTGAGAGGAACATCATTTCTGAGCACAAAGAGAAGATTTGATGTATTTGTAGACAATGTTACAAGAACCTGTTCACTCCAAATTTTACATTTCTATTTTCCAAAATTTCCAAAATTTATTTTCCACACCCACATTTTATTCCAAAGCCACAACCCAGCTAACAATTTTAAGGCTGTAAGAACTGTAACTGTAACCGTAATGTTTCCAAGTAATGAAAACGCTTAAGTAACACAAACGTTTTTAAGAAATTGTGTTAACATTATTGCTTGGTTTTAAGAACGTCATTCAAACTTTTTTAACTAATGTTTTTAAAACGTTCCACTATCAACTTAAAAATAATGTTTTTGATAGGATTTAACATGTTAAAAAAGTTTAACCAACGTTGTTACAAGAACATCTTTGTTTACTTGGAGTGAACGTTTAGAGAATGTTAGCCAATGTTCTGAGAACATTCCCTGTTAACTGGGACGTCAGTACCAGTTGGCCTCAGGAAACTTGGAATATGCTGTATGACTTGCATGGACTATTTTACAACAACTGAATAAAGACTCAAAAATTGTGTCCTCTGTTGGTGTTCCACATGGTAACAAACAGATATACAGTTGGTTTGAATTGTTGAGCAGGGCGAGTAAATAATGGCGCCATTTTCTCTTAGCGGTAAACCATTCACACATGCTCTGTATGCTTATGCAAATAAGCAGAAATACCTACCATGAGTTCTTGTATGTAGTTCAGGATTCAGGTCAAAAGAAGGTTGTTTCTCTGTTCTGTCCCCTCCTGTTCTTATTAGCTGTGAAAAGAAACACAAGCAGAGGTCACGGCACACATTTAAAGACACCAAACACACATCTCACATGCACATGAGCTAAATGAAACACGTTCAACAGATAAAGCAGCATTTCTCTACACAGGCAGCTCAGTGGAGCTACCACCTCAAGGCAAGTAGTAAATATGACTGTTGGAGTGTGATGAGATTGAAGATTCATTATTAATGATGTTCCCTGTGGTGCGCTGCTCTGAAACAGCATGTGTGTGAAATTTTCACTTTGCTGCACGAGTACTAAAAAATGAAATGTGACAGAACGAGTGTCCCACTAGCTTTAATCAAAGTAAACCCAAGACTAAAGCAGGTGAAACAATAATGGCTGCCGTTTGTTATCATCTCTCTTCGTTTAGTTAATTGTTCTTTATTGTTCGATGCCAACCTGATTGCATTTTGCCCATTATGCTTGGTGCTACTAATCTTAATTAGTGTCAGAGGTCATAAATAATTTATCACCTACAGCATTCCTGGCTAATTACCTGCAGTTGATTCTCACTGTCAGAGAGAATCGCCAACTGTGTGCAGCTAACGGGCTATAACTTTCTGCGGCTCATAATGTTTTGCCACAAGTGTCTCCCAGTTGCCAGAAGCTACTGGCCAATTAAAACTGTAATGTCTGGGTAGCCACAAAAGCCATTTTTGCAGCGTTGTTCGAATGACAACAGAATGAAGCTGCGTCTAAATGCAGCAGGTCTTTCCCTAAATAGACAAGATGATTGTTGGGGGAAAGATAACAGCACATTATAATGGCACAATGAAGCCACGGCTGTTTATGTTTTACTTCAAGGCGAATGAACACATTTCCTGTGAGAAGGCAAGTGTTTTGTAGACCATCTCGGTGTGGTTAAAGACCACATTCTGTGTAGGGGCTATTTAACGGTGACCTGGTAGTTAACCGTGACCTGGTTCTCTAACCATCACCAACAGCCCCTCTAGGAAACCGATGTTTAGAGCACCATTAGTTCATAAAACAATCGGTGAGGATTGTCGTTACTGTTCAGTTCCCATAGCAACACAGTGGAGGAGAGAGTAAAGCACTATTACCGTAACAGTCCAGTTCCGGCTGTGAATACCCCATTTATTATCTCCTCAGAGAAAATGATTTTAACAATACCGTACAGTAAACCCTTGAGACAAACCTACATTGAGCTAACAGTATATTTTTCTATATATGCCACATGATTTCAACTTCACTACAAAACTGAAATTTGGCACTTATTTTCATTTATTTTCCTCAAGCAGTTTGCAGTTTGGTTCAAAGCTTACAATTGTGAATATTCAACGTTTTATAAATGCCTATGGTGACAATGAATAAGAAAATAATGGAAAATGAAGGTGTCCCTAATGGACGTTTATCTCTACAGTATGTTACTGTGGAGATATGTGAAATTGTGGGCACAGGAAGAAACTAATCCACACAGGCTCATGAGCATATAAATGGGATGCATGATCACACAGTGAACAGAAGAGAGAAGCAGGTTTTCATGGGTCAACAGGTGGAACCTCAAACACAATACGCTTCATTTGCATTCACTCCTAAAGCTGCCAGCAAACAAACCCCTTTCACTCCCAAATTTGGCATTTATATCCACCTCAGTGTGCACAGATCAGTCGTCTCCTGGTAAATTGATTTGTTTCTCCTGACCTTACAGTCCGAGGGGACCGGGAGCTTTTTAACTGTGTTCCCAACAACTGCAAACATTGTTTCCTATTTTTAGAATCACAAGGGGTTTGAACAAAACCTCTCCAAGGGTATCTGCATTATGCTTATCTGCCTCAGAACTAAAGGTCTCGTTTCCATCTACGGTACACTGGAACAATGCTAGTTGGCTTAAAGTTCAATGCTAATAGCGTGTGTTGGGTGGGTCATAAAGGATGTGCTTGTTGTTATGAGTCATTATACACTTGCAGCCAGCTTCACTGCCCTGCCTCTTCCCCTTGTGTGCTTATGATCGTGCTACAATATTCACAGACATGACGAGTGACACATCCTACAGGACATCCGTCTCTATGGAAGAATGTGATGCACTGGCAACTGTCTAATCACGCTTCTTCCTGTTACAATCTACAAGAACATTTAATGATTTCAGCACACAGGAGAGCAAGATGAGCGTTTTATTATATAAGTTAATGAAACTCAAACTCGAGCGCAAACTTTATTTATGAAAACTGTATTTAATTAGATTACCAGAAGACAGGCAGGGTCATTATGCGCCTTTTTATTTTGAGAGGGGACCAGTTCCGGCTCACTCTGTGCTTAAGATGAGAGAACACACGGCCATGTTTAGAATGCAAGCAGACACGGGTTCAAATCCCCATCTGTTATATACTTTTATATAATCGTTGCAACTAAACTTGACAGCCATCATACGTTATTAATGTATGGAAAAGAGCAGATGTGAAATTCAATTTTCTCTTATGTTCTGTGAGAAAAGGGTTATATGGGTTTTGAGCAACATGTGAGCAAGTAGATGAGAACAGAATTAAGATCAAGCTGGATTTTCCACAGTGCATTTGCATTAAACTAACAAGTGCTGAAGGTCCAACCTGACTGGACTGACAATTTAAATTGTGTTTAGACACTTTTTTACCTCCAACAACCATGTGTATAATATAGATTATTTATCTATTTATTTATTGTGGAAACAGCATTCAGAATTCACTAGGCTAAAAAACTTTAAGATTTAAGACGCTGCTCTCAGAGACCTAACTGATGCGACTGATTGAAACGTTGTCCGTTGTTTGACATGTCTTGGCATGATCCAGGTTTCCTGTGACTTTGCAGCAGGTGTCTAACAGGGACTTTAGGAACAATCCCGTGAGGAAAGGGGGCTGTCAAAGTGCTGAGAGAGACCTGAGGTACTGCCGTACAGCTCCTGACAGACACTCAATGCTGTGATAATGACCAGCCCTGTAGACACTCTGCTCTTGTCTTTCACTAAAACCTCTCTTTTCCTTCCAAGGCATCAAGGCCATCCCAACCTCAGTTTTGGGGGAAAGATGAGCTTCAGGGCATCAAAACAAGCCTTTGAAGAGGTGCAGGGAGGGGGTTTGGGGACCTGTTGAATTGGGTTTTTAAGGGGTGGGGGTGTCGGATTCCCTAAATAGGCAAAAGAAAGGTTGTTAACATGCAAGACAAGAGGTTCACAAACCTCTGTATTTCCTCACTTATGCAAACTGCATGAGGATTGTGTGATCGCCTTATCAAAAAGTTGATAATTGACTAGAGATGGAATCATTATAATGCAATATGGAACCGCTTTCCTTAACAGATTAAACTTCTTTATTAAGATTAAAACCCTAACAGATTACTTTCTAAAATATAATTTAAATATTCAAATATTACACTGTTAAAATTGTTTTATGTAAACTATTCATTACAGATATAAAACTCAACTGTTATCAACATTTCAAATGGCTGATCTGTAATTCACCAATATGATCACTGGCCATATATTTGCTATTTGCATTGTTACGTATATTCTGAATCGTGTTTTAGCTTACTGTTTTATGTGCGTAATGTGTCTGGTCTCCATAAAAGTCTTTACTGAATAATGTCACAACTAGACGACTGTGTGCAAAACGATCTTAAAGAAATAAAGTGATCTGCTGGAGGACACAGCAATGAGACTCAGGCTACACATACACAGAAACAGAAAGAACAGCAACCTTAAAAACCACAGGAGGGAAAAGACACACATACCTCCTGGAGATAAAATCCTCTTTATTTTCCTCAACAGAACATGACAACAAAGAAACGATCCAATATCCGTTACTACTAGATGACCTCTGCGTGACCTTTCTATTACGAAATAAGGTTCCAGGAGGACTGATTCTTAGATGAGCATGACCTTGATTTCAACCTTTAATAAAAGGGAACTACTGCTGTTCTGAAGCAACCAAAAACCATAATCACTATCCTACACATTTTTTCAGCTCTGCGTCAGACCGGCTTCTTAAGTACGTGTCAAGCCCACATCTGCTGTCAATTTGTGGACCTCATTAAAACACGCATGGCAGTCATGCACATTAAATCTTACAGCGGCAAGCTGCAACGTCACCTTTTCCCACTGTAGGTCAAAATATTTTGTTAACGGGGCAGTTTCTTTGTCTCTGAGATGACATCGTCCAGTGTTCAACACTTCTTTTGTTTGTACCTAGCAGGCCGTCGGTTTGTTTAGTTGTGCTGACAAAACCCGTCGTAAAAATCTGTCGGACAGGAAGCGCGCTCCTGCCTCGCTAAGTTTTCCTAATTAAAACCAGGAAGTACTTTGCGTTTAGTCACTTTCACAAACACACGTCTTTCCTCCAGCCAGTTCAAACTCCCAAAGCTACTCTCAAGCTGAAAAATGAGCAGATTTTGCTGTTTGGTCTCAGGAACAGCGTGGGATTTAGAGGACTAACCGAGCCGCACGCTGTGTCAACATTCTGTGTTGTGAGTGTAATTCCCCCTCAAAGCAGATCACCACAACAGACGGTGGAGGAGATTCACTGGGAATGAATTACACTCGCTGATAGCGTCATTTGTTTTCACTCGCTGTCTGTGTTAAGTAGCCGATTCGCTAAAGAAATATGCTAACCAGATAAAGGCACAAATGGACCCGCAAATTAGCATGCCGCAATTTTTCATCTTGCCAGCCGGTTCTGAGTGCTGGTTGTGGAGGATGTAGCAGAAAATCACAATCTCACATACTTATACTGACCCAGGATACGACATCACTTCACAACTACGATTGAGGCAACGGGATCGAAAAAATGCCAAGAACTTTTGACCACATAACAGGCCTGAATATGTAGCAGCTGCTTGTTTTTCTCCATCATTTGATTATCACTGACAAGCAAATGTTGCCTTGGTCAATAGAAAATTGTGAAAAAAACATCTGTCTTAAAATAGTGCCACCCCAACTAACAGGGAATGTTCTCAGAACACTGGCTAATGTTCTCTCAAAGTTATCTTGCAGTCTTGTAGTAACATTAATAGAACATTTAGATCATATATTAAGAACGTTATTCTTAAGTTGCTAGTGGAACGTTTTAAAAATTTAGAATTTTAAAAATGCTTGAATAACATAATCCAAACAATAATTTTAAAACAACATCTAAAATACTGGACGGTTTGAACATTTCAAACATGAAAAATAACATTTTTAACATTTTTGTTACTTTATAAAAACATTTTTACAACCTAGAATTGTTAGCTGGAATAGGTAAACATCTCTAAATTTTGCAAACAATTTTGCACTCTATATTAATAAACGTATGAAATATTGCATGCTACTGAATTCGCCCCAGAAAGAAAGACATTTCATTCGTATGATGTGTATGAGGTACTCCAGTTAATCTCAAATTAGGTCATTGTTTTTGAAGGTTGAGCACTCCTTGTGTACATATTCACCCTAACGTATTCCCCAAAAAGGCAGACACAAATACAGACTGAAATCCTCTCTCCACCCACGCCCCACTCAAGGCGCCTAATCAGTGCTTTCCACGAGTATGAATTTGAGATTTTAATACATATGCATATTGAATGGAGGCATCTGTCACACAGAGATTCGCAAGAGAAACTGGAGGTTAGAATTGATCCAGACGGAGATTTGACATAGCTCCGGGCTTAAATGGTAATGCTGCACTGCACTGATTTCACGGGCACAACTGGAGGAGCACAGAGAGCAGAAGTCATGCTGGGTCATAAACACATCCAGCCTCAGAAGTGGATCATTTCCTCATCAGGGAGAAGCTCAACAGTGGGACCCGCTCGTAAATAACTACACAACAGCCCCTACACATCTGTATGGTGCTCGAAGGCTGTGTCCAAAGCTTGCAAGGCAGTATGTAGAGGTATTAAAACGCAACTGAATGTTGGTATAACATTGTTTAGTTGCTGGTAAAACAACTATAAAGCATCATTTTGTTGGTTTTCAAAGATAGTTTAGATGTACGACCGCCACCCCTGATGTCTTAGGTGAGAGTTTTAAAGGTTGCGTGTTGTGTTAGAAAAATACTATGACTACAAAACTCCTCTGTTAACCATTCACACTGTGTACATTTGAATTATTGCGATACGAAGTCAAACAGGTTAAAAGAAGTGCATTCTCTTTTACTCTGATCCAGTTTCACACAAAACAAAGTACTTACTGTAGCGGTCCTATGCAAAGCCTTTGATTCTGAGATGACGATAAAAAGCGCTAAATGTGATTTTCTCCTTTTGATTCCAACAAGGCTTGTATTTCTCCTATAATGTGTTCATAAACCGCTCCTGCTTAGCAATTTGTTGAAAACCCATTACCACCAGGAAGACGAGAACAAGACATCCTGGGGTAGATATCCTGCTTTTTACAAGATCTCAGGAGGAGGCTGATCTGGGAGGGGTGGGTGGCAAAATGGCCAGGCATTTTTCCACAGTAACGTCTCGTAAAACATCTCTCCGTGCTTTTAGAAACATTCCTCCCTCTGGCCATGTGAGAAGAGACGTCAGGAAAGATCACACTCAACATAAACACAAACACTAAAATCAGATATAATCTTCAGGGGAACATGCAGGTACCAGACATAAACACT
>JAZGTI010003111.1:0-27532 GCA_036877585.1 Botia kubotai
GTGTTTCTGTCGGCACGGAACAAAGACAGCCCGTCTAGCTCAATGGCGGCATCCGGAACTCTGTCGCTGAGCCACGTCTCTGTGAAAACAAAGACACAACAGTCTCTGAACTCACGCCGCGTTGTTTGCTGGAGTCGGATGTAATCCAGTTTATTGTCCAGGGAGCATACATTGGAGAGCAGGATTGACGGGAGAGCCGGCCGGCTAGGAAGGTCTCCTTCCTCTCTAGTATAGCCATGAGAAACACTGGGGAAAACGGCTGTTCCAGTGAAAGGGTGCTGCGGAGACCACAGCCTACTAAAAAGGAGGTAATGTGTGGAGATGAGGTATAGACTGACAAAGGCAGTAGTACCTATGTGAAATGTATATGTGCAGGTCCTACCTACTGGGACGGCTCACTGTCCCCACAGACTGGCAACACAACAGCGCCAGGGGAAAGACACAGGTTCACCGATAGGGAAACTGTATCGTGGATAATACACAAGGGGGATTATCAAGGGGAATCACAACACATGGGGCACCTAGCCCAGCACAAGGTTGCTGGAGGAATCACAGGAATTACTGACAATGCCTGTAGGTCCTCAACATTCTTGATAGAGGTGAGCACGATTAGGAGCGCTGTCTCGAAAGGTGCTCCCCGTAGCTCAGAGAGGACTATGGAAAGATCCCAAGAGGAAAAAAGGGACGGCTTCGGGGGGTTCAGTCTCCGGGCGCCCCTTAAGAATCTGATGACCAGCTCATGCTTTCCACAATACTTACCTTCTACTGCTAGGTGACGGGCCGAGATAGCGGCCATGTACACCTTCAGGGTGGAAAGGGACAACCTCCATTCCAACCTTCCTGCAGAAAGGAAAGTGCTGAGCTGATCAGACAGGGTCTTCTCCAGAACACCAGTCAGCGAAGAGGCTCCACTTCAAGGCGTAAGCCCGCCTGGTGGAAGGAGCTCTCGTGATAGTGGCCACCATGCCCGGGGGTAGATCAATCAGGGCCTCCGCGTCCCATCCAAGAACCATACATGGAGGTTCCAAAAGCGGGGCATGGGTGCCAGATTAGTGCCCTGTCCTTGAGAAAGGTTATTTTTTAGGGGAATCTGCCAGGGAGGGGTTGTCGCAAGGAGCATCAGGTCCGAAAACCAGGTCCGGGTGGGCCAGTATGGCGCAACCAGCAAGACCCTGCTCCTCGTTCTTCCTGACCTTGCACAGGGTTTGTTCAAGGAGGCTCATTAGGGGAAAATGTGCATTTGCGCCGACCCCGGGCCAGCTGTGTGCCACATCGCATCCGTCCCAAGGGGGGGCCTCAGACAGCGGACAAGGGGAGGACTCATGAGAGGCAATAGGTCCACCTGCGCCTCCCCGAATCGACTCCAGATCAGCTGTATCACCTGGGGATGGAGTCTCCACTCTCCTGGGCTTGACTGCTGCCTGTGAGAGCCTGGTGGCCGCACGGTTGGGCTCATCCGGAATGTAGGTGGCGTCAAGCGACCAGAGTCGTCGCTGATTCCAAAAGGAGGAGATGGCAAGCAAGTTGAGACATGCCACGTGAGCATAGACCGTCTTGGTTGATGTACGCCACAGTAGCTGTGTTTTCCGTACGAACTAACACATGCCTGCCCTGCAGCAATGGATGAAACCGGCGCAGGGCCAAAATGCTGCCAACAACTCGAGGCAATTGCAGGAGCCCGAAGCTGCCTGCCCGGTGCACACAGCACCCAGCCTGTCTTGGAGGTATTCGTTGTCACAACAATGTGCCTGGACACTTGTTCTAAGGGCACCCCAGTCCATAGAAAGGCAATGTCTGACCAAGGGCTGAAAGTTTGGCGGCAGGACAGTGTGACAACCACACGGTGTGTGCCGTGGCGCCATGCCCATCCCGGGACTCAGTCATGTAGCTAGTGCTGCAGCAGTCTCATGTGCATCAGGCCGAGCGGTGTGACCGTGGCCGTGGATGCCATATGCCCCAGGAGCCTCTGAAAGTGTTTCAGTGGGACCACTGTCTTGGCTCTAAACATGTCCAGGCATTGCAGCAGCGACCACGTGCACTCATTGGAAAAGCGCGCCACCATAGTGACCAAGTCCAGCTCCATACAGAGAAAAGAGACGCCCTGTGTTGGGAGAGCCTGCTCTTTCCCCAGCTGACCTAAAGCCCTAGGTGGCTGAGGTGGCTCACGAGAGTGGGACAGAATGAGCCAGTCATCAAACACCCACTTCCCGTAATGGTGCAAGGGCAGCCTCCGCAACTTTGGTAAAGACGCGGGGGGACAGGGACAGCCCGAAGGGGAGGACCTTGTACTGGTACGCCTGACTCGACTGCAAACCGTAGGGATGGCCTATGTCGAGGCGTGGAAGTACGAGTCCTTTAGGGGCAAACGCACGAGAGAATGCGTTTCTTGAAGGGTAGCTTGTGCAGGAACCGATTCAAGATACGCAGCTCCAAGATTGGCCGCAGCCCACCTCTTTTTGTGGGCACAATGAAGTACGGGTTGTTAAACCCAGACTTCATCTTGGCTGGAGGCACAAGCTCTATTGTGTCCTTCTCCAAGAGGACCACAATCTCCGTTCGCAGGACCGAAGTATCGCTGTCCAATACTGAAGTAGAGAGAATGCCTCTAAACCTGGACGGGCGCCCAACGAACTGTATCGCATAGTCTGATCGTCCTTAGAAGCCAACAAGACGGGCTGGGGGGTGCTAGCCAGGCCCCCAGACTCCATGCAAGCAGCACCAGAGGGGCGAAAGACGTCCCTGAAGAAGTGCCAGGGCCAAGATCGCGCCCAAGAGGCTGAGCTACTAGCCCTGACAGGGAGGCGGGAGGTGCGTGAGAAGGCAACACGTCCTGCAAACACAGCCTCACCTGCCTTGGTGAAGAACGAGCTCGGGAGTGAGGAAGCAACGTGTCTCACTGTCGAGTAGCATCCAGTTGAGCCTAGAACACCAAGATTCTCCACCCGACCCTCCTCCGGGGGAAAGAGTGGTACCCACACCATCTCCTGATAAAGAACTCCTGCACTCCAGGCTGTGGCTCTCAGGGTCGCTCAGCCATCCTGTTGAAGGGCTTATCGGGAACCTGAGTAGCAAGCGTTACCTTCCTGTGGCTGGCTCTGCGACGGGGACAAGGAAAAGCCTCAGTCCATGTCAGAGCTGGAGACACAGGGGGGGAAAGCTTGGCAGCAAGCTGCCACAGGCTTACAGGCTTGGACGGGCGACTCCTCCAGGTGGCAGCACTTTGCGGGCACTGGGGCACCACAATTACACACTCCACAGGCGGAATCTCCACATATCCCTCAGTGGCCCCCCTATCAAGGTTAGTGAGAGTGGAGGGGAGCTCCAAGCTCCTCATGCACTTCCAGTGAAAAAAGAACCAATTCTCCAGCCGCAACACTCTGGACTGGGCAGAGGGCTCCAGTCCAGTGGCCGCAGCTGCCCGAGTAAGCATGGCTGTCAACTCTGAGTCAGAGGAACGACCCGGCCCGAAGGGGGAAGTTCTTCCTCATTCTCAGAGAAGAGCAGCCCACTCTCCAATGCAGTGATCAGTGATCCAGTCCTTATCTGGAGCACCGAAGGTGATAACGGGTCCCACGGGGGGAGCACCGCCACCACCCTACAGCTCTAGTCCCAACGCTGCAGAGAACTGGGAGGTCCTCAGGGAATGACCCGGCAGGGAGTCTCCACAGTGATCTTAAGGTCTCCCAAAGCGCTAACTAGCTCTGCTGCCTTCAAGCGCATAGCCTGTGCAACAGAATGGGTAGCAGCAGAAGAAGCTTGATCTCTCAAGGAGAGAGAGCGCTGTGACTGCAGCTTTGAGATGGGCATGCTCTCGTAATAAGAGCACAACCCAACCATGAACACCACATCTGCATGCTTCTCGCCCAGGCATGTGATGCAATGAGCATGGTCAAAAGACAAGGTCAGAAAGTGAACACCTCCAGGAACATACGGATGGAAAGGTGTCTTTAAAAAGATGCACGTCATCGGTAGGAGCTCATTAAAATGGAAATTTGCTCTTTATAGGTAATAAGCGCTTTTAAAACCAGGTCTGCCGAAGCGCCGAGAGGAACTGCCACCGGAAGCGGGCCAAAACCGCTGATTGCACCGTCACCCGCAGCGGACGCTGGAGAACTTCATAGGCGATAGTCGAATGAACGAGTAGCGAATTGTTTTGTAGGATGGAATTTATTTTATTGGATTGTATAATATTTGACTTGTTTAAAGTTGCGCAAATTAGGATTTCCATTTTTCTAAAGTGTTAGGTCAACACCAGTGCAGTGTACAATTCTAACAGTGTAAAGCCCTGCCAGTGTTTTCCACAAATCTGCTACCAACTCTGTAATAGTGTTGATGTTATCTGCCTTGGTGTTAATATTTTAGTCTTTTAGTGTTCTTATTGTAACACTTTATCGGTGCTGTAAGAGGCAACACTTTAAACTAACATTTTGTGGGCGGTTCCCATATATACTTTTATGTGTGGAAATGAACTTGATTTCTGGATAGCAAATTTACTGTGCAGTGTCAGTATACCTTGGTTTCAATGTGTTTATCATAGCAGAAAAACCCTTGTTTTTTACCATGCACTATAGACTAAGGTTCTAATAATTGTTATAGACTATATACAACTATAAACGCCATAGTTGTATTTTTTCAAATTTAAATTGCCCTGATGAAATTAGTATGCTAAATAACAAACTTTTGACAAACAAGCAAAGTTTGGCCACAAGATAATAAACATGACTTACTGACTCGAATCCTGATGTGATTGACTTGCTCACCAAGCGACATGGCTTCAGCAAACCTGCAAAATTTAAACAGCCAGCAATGTAATTACCCTTGTGCAACCAGTGAAAACTGTCATGTGATACTGATCAAAGGTTTGATCAAAGCACACACTTTGCGATACTGCACGACGGTAGGGCTAGGTCAAAAGGAAGCACTCAATATTGGTTAGCTTCACCCCACAAAAAAATGAGCCTGAGAAACTTCCTGTGTGCATCCTTTGGACCACACAGAGTCTCAAGCTCTTCAGTCAACACCTGCTGCTGCTCTTTGAGAACGAGGATGCCGTCAGGCAACGACCTGATGGCGGAACACCAAGATTCTCCACCCAAACCCTCCTCCGGGGGAAGGAGTGGTGCGTACACCATCTCCTGATAAAGAACAATCCGTCTGCACTCCAGGCTGTGGCTCTCAGGGCCGCTCAGCCATCCTGTTGGAGGGCTTATCAGGGACCTGAGTAGCCAGCGTTGCCTTTCTGTGGCTGGCTCTGCAACGGGGACGAGGTACAGCCTCAGTCTACGGCAGAGCAGGAGACACGGGGTGGAAGATTGGCAGCAAGTTGCCAGAGGCTTACAGACTTGGACGGGAGACACGGGTGACTCCTCCAGGTGGCAGCACTTTGCAGGCACTGGGGCACCACAAATACACACTCCACAGGTGGAATCTCCACATATCCCTCAGCGGTCCCCCTATCAAGGGTAGTGAGAGTGGAGGGGAGCTCCAAGCTCCTCATGCACTTCCAGTTAAAAAGAAACCAATTCTCCAGCCACAACACTCTGGACTGGGTGGAGGGCTCCAGTTCAGTGGCCGCAGCTGCCCGGGTAAGCATTGCTGTCAACTCTGAATCAGAGTCCAAAGGAACGACCCGGCCCGAAGGGGGAAGTTCTTACTCATCCTCAGAGAAGAGCTTTAATTCTGGATAGCAAATTTACTGTGCAGTGTCAGTATACCTTGGTTTCAATGTGTTTATCATAGCAGAAAAACCCTTGTTTTTTACCATGCACTATAGACTAAGGTCCTTATAATTGTTATAGACTATATACAACTATAAACCTATAGTTGTATTTTTAGTTGTATTTTTTTTCAAATTTAAATTGCTCTGATGAAATTAGTATGCTAAATAAACATTTAACATTTAAACAGACTTACTGACTCGAATCCTGATCTGATTGACTTGCTCACCAAGCGACTTGGCTTCAGCAAACCTGCAAAATTTAAACAGCCAGCAATGGAATTACCCTTGTGCAACCAGTGAAAACTGTCATGTGATACTGATCAAAGGTTTGATCAAAGCACACACTTTGTGATACTGCACGACGATAGGGCTAGGTCAAAAGGAAGCACTCAAATTGGTTAGCTTCACCCCCTAAAACAATGAACCTGAGAAACTTCCTGTGTGCATGGCAGTAATAGTTAAGCAGGAAGATGGGAAGGAGGAAACAAATGCTTCTGCCGCTAAAAAAACTGAGGTGGCGGTGAAAACAGAAGTTCCTCTCAGCCTGCAAAGCCTGCATGTGCTGCACGAGCCCCCTGGCTCTCTGCAGAGGGGCACAAGTCGTTACACTGGTCTTCTGCTGCTGCATATACAGAGAGAAGTAGATATACCAAGTATGTAGAGACATCAACAAGACTGCCATAGTGTGCAGGGATTCACCAGCCTGACCTGCTGTCACATAAGCCTTGCCTACTAAACTCAATGTAATTCTGCTTGGTCTAGAGAGCAAGGCAGACTTCCTCCAAGAAAATGACGTACAGGGGGAAAGATAGCCTGTGAGTGTCTCTGCCACTTTAGGCATCAACCTATATCCATGCTCATGGAGCCCAACATCCCGGTAAAAACCCAAGATTAATATGGAATGGGAGATTTTGGTGGGAAGGCTGTTTTCAGTTGGAAAATCTAAAATCCAGTTGGAAGTTAAAAATCTATCATCTAAATTAGATGTAATTACTTACTGCCATTCATTTGGCCACTCGAGGCTCAGCTTCTCTACAGCATTTCCTTGCACTAATATCTTCTTGCGCCCCTCACTGATGATGATGCATTTTGCAGGCGCATTTAAAGGTTATGTGACATACAACACTGCATCCTATGACCTTGACCTTCTTATAAATAGGCATGATTTCACACAGGTTCAGACCCGGGTGCCTGAAGTGCGTTTCCTATAGTTTCAATGCCATGACACAGCATTGAGTTCCCTCAAAAAGTAACCGAAAAGACATAGTGTTTTTTTTATTATTATGAAGTAACAAATATTTTCCAAAACATAATTTTCCAAAACAAAAGTCTATAATACACACTGACCTCTGTTTCAACATGGCTTTATTGTCTTCAATTGTTAAACAGTCTTCATGGTCTCTCAGAAAGACTTCAAATGCCGCCTGTTGACCCACAGATATCTCTGACACTAACAAGAGAAAATGCAGCAGAGTTAAGAGATAATAAAAACAATTAAACAACAAATAATTAAATAATGAAAAGACAGCTATAGAAAGCTTGTCTCAAGAAATATAATCCACCACGTTTAAGCATAAATTAAAATATCTATATAATACCTTCTGCATTTTTAAGAGGGTTTTAAAGTAAACAGGTTGCAGTTTAGATTAAGTTGGGCAAAATAGTCCTCAAAATGCTCCTTTGCCTAGGCAAAAGAAGACCCCATTTAGGAGGCCTTTGGCTCCCTTGTCTTTCATCTTAGCCCCCTTAAAAGTCTGCCATTAACAAAGAAACGTATGTGCCCGGTATTTTGCCATATACAGCGCAGTCACTGTTTGCAATAATTTTTCACAGACAGTTATGCTGGAATGAAAATACAACTGAAACAAGCAAAAAAAAAGGATCATTTGTTTGCAAACTACAAAACGTGGATGTGTATGCCTCTCAGAAACTCAACCTGCTTTTCAGTGAGTGTACTGTCACTTCATTTATATAAGGTATTATCCTTATATTTAGCACAGTGCAGCCATTCCTGTAGAGTACACAGGACTGTCAGAATTAACCACACTTGGGGCAGGGGTAAAATTAATCCAAATCTGTTTAAGTAATACAACAGGTAAACTGTAAGCAGTGATTCCGGACCATGGGAAGAGAAGTAGTTAGTACATTTACATTTAGGCATTTGGCAGACGCTTTTATCCAAAGCGACTTACATTGCATTATACTACACATTGATCACTATACATTGAGTATGTGCAATCCCTGGGATCGAACCCATGACCTTGGCGTTGTTAACGCCATGCTCTAACCACTGAGCTACAGGAAAGCCTGATCCTGATCCTAGTAACCAAGGATGGATTGGAACAGACTGAGGCCTGGGCATACCTGGCCCATGGCAGAAATCAACTCCAGGAGTACGACCAGTAGGGCACCCTGGCAGAGCAGGTTTGTTAGCTGTTACCTCAGCGGTAATGTTACTATTCAGGATTGGTCACTTGTATTTTGCCTGGCTACCAGTTACTCTTGTAATTGGCCAAGCGCACTATTTGAGGTATGTGGCTGTGCCCTTTTTAGCAAACTAAAGATCAGGTAAAAGCACTCATAAAAGCAGAAATATATGGTTTTAGCCATTCCAGTCTGAGTCTTGCATTCAGTAAAAACACACATAAGCAATGATATAGACGAGGGAGTTGACTCTAATAGAAAAGCAGTGAAAAATGTCCAAAAATGTGAAATTCTTTACATTTGCCTCACAATAATGTGACTATTGGTACCACTGGAAAGGATTTAACCACACATTTAAATGCTACCAAAGATAATAGTTTAAAAATTGGAAAACTGTGGGGTACCCATAGAACAGAACAATCAAAGATGAGATCTATTTATTACCTATTTTCTCCTAGACAGCACTGAAATTAAACAGAAAGGGAAATGTTTGCTTAAGTGTCCTGTGTCTCAAATATCTCTCCTAAGACACAGACCCAGAATTCTTAAAAATGTTTCCATTAAAGTTTTGAAAGTAAAGCTAAATTTGTCCTCTACATTTTATCCATCAAGGGCACACACATTGAAGAACATACACAACTGTGTGAACTGGGGTAAGGTTTCTTGTTCAAGGATACCTCTGATGTTTCCCAAAACTAGTAAATGGAACCAGGCCTTCTGGGAGAGACAGCTGGCTCAATTCGCGGCAGCGGCATCTAGTCATGGCACTTCCGGTGGCAGGCAGAGCTGCCACTTATTCTCTGAGGCAGCTGATGCTGTTAGTGTCAGCAGTCATTGACTGCAGAAGCCGCCATCTGTACCGACTGTCAGTGTTTTCTGTGATTGCTGCCGCTGTTAGTGGGTGAACAATTACATAGATCGAGGTAACGTTAGGGGACTATACAGTATGTAAATGCAATGTATTGTTACTATTATTGCCTGTTACATCACAGTGTTTAAAGCATTATTATTTTAGTGGATCTTCATTAAATCATGTTTCAATCTGACAGACCCTGATCAGTGTTGCGCACAGAAGAGGCTGTTTTAATTTCATGTAACATATTTGTTCTCCAGGCAATGCGCAGTCTTGCGAAAGCAATAACAAAACGTGAGCCAAAGGAGTTTTCAGCACATTCGGCAGCGCCGGTAGAGTCACATTATGATTGCAGCAGCGGCAGCCTCTGTTTGACATTCCGTCTGGACTGAAATAACCCAGGGGCTTTACAAAACAAATATTATGGCAACAATCAACTATGAAACCTGTAAAAAGTGCCATAAAAACATATTACACTGCATTAAAAGTGTCAAATCTGGAAGGATTCAGGTTAAGATAAAATAAAAAAACAAACCCAGGTTACACAAAACAGTATTCCCTGAAGTTTGATTTTAGGTTTAAAATCCAATAAGTTGTGATGACTGTTCACTTGCCTTTTGTGTGAGGGCCTTTCAAATGTTAATGAAAGGCTATTGTAAGCTTCTATTTTATTTCATTTCTGTAATAAAATATACTTAAAGCACTATTATTGTAAACAAAAATATTGAAGACATGTAACAATGGGTTTTGGTTGGGTTAAATTTGAAATATAACCAATACAATAAAAGCAATGCATGCAGTGGACCAATAGCTGTCACTATTATGGAAGGCTGTTTAAGGGAAACCAATCCAGTATGAGAGGAATAAGCTCTCTTCACCTTTCCACTGGCCACCTTCTACAGTGCTTTAAGGACTCTCTGTCACGGTTCCACTACAATTCCCATGATGCACCTACCTGGAGCCTGATTACTTCCTGTTTGCCACCTGTTCCATATCAACCATCCTCTATATAAACCGGACAGTTGGAGTCGGTCTTTGGAAAGTCTTGATTTTCTCTGTTGGTTTTGTGTTTTATCTGGATTGTTTAACGTTACCGATTGTTTGCCGCCTGCCCTAGTGTTTTGGATTGTTTGACTCGATCTTGGACTGTGTTGTCGCTATTGATTGTTTGTTGCCTGCCCTGACCCATGCCTGTTTTTCGATTAGTCTTTGCTTATGCTGTGTTTGTTTGCTGTTACCGATTCTGCCTGTCGACCAATCTAATAAATTTGTGCTGCAGATGGATCCTACTCAGTCTGATTCATTGTTACACTCTCAACTGGATAAGAATATGGAACTAGAAAAAAGTTCTTAGCAGACATCTAAGCTTGTGCCAGGCAGTGGCCTAGTCTTTCCATTAATTAAAGACCTCTGCATCAAACTGGTTTTCTCTCTCATTAATACAACATCCAGCGAAGATCAACTGGAGCCCGAACAAACTGCATCAGGACACTTTCCTTCATGCAAGTATCATACTTGGAACTGTCATTAGCCCTATCACTGAGGGGTGCTGGAATTAAGAAATTGATCAGGCTGTTCGTTCAGGCTGTTGATGTGCTGAATATCCAATAATCTTTTATATAATCTTATCCTTTAATCTTTACCCTTCTTTAACCTCTTTCAATGCCAAACTGTATGTGTGTTGTGTATGATGTGTATGTGTGTTGTGTACATGCTCAATAAGAGTGTTAAATCAATGTATTACATCGATTAAGATTTCCCCAAATCCTTGATTGATTCTAATCGATAATATTTGTTTCCCCTATACAGGGGATGTTGGACAATAGATCTGTTGACATTGAGTGAACCTGTTTATAAATAATTACATGCTTTATTTGTGAACAAAACTCAATATTAATTACAACTTGTATGTGCTCTTGTTATAGCTACATGTGAAGAACCCTGTGGTAAATAATGTTATTCATTAAACTTAATCTTTGATCATAAAAATAACAAATTTAAGCATGTTTCCTGTGAAGCTAATTTTATCATGCCTTAAAATGGCTCAGCTGTAGCTCTACACCATTTCTTCCCTTTTCATAAAAAAAGTCATCAGTAAAATATATTCATATATTTTGGTTGAAGAGCCCCTTTTCCTCAGGATGAAAGATCTCCTGGAACAAGAAGCTTACACAGAGACTTTTACATCAGGGATGACATGGAGCTCTTTTGACCAGACAAAATGGGTCTGTGGATTGTTCATTTGATATCATTTAAATTCATTATTTGTTGCATAAAGTTTGAGTGTTTCTGTTACAATTATACTGCTGTTTAGTTCTATTTTCCATTTAAATGTCTTGTTTTTATATAGAGAAATGCATGTTGCACTTGTTCTAGACTGTGTAATAAATGTTTATTTTGAATTTTAATAAAGCACATTTTGCAAAAAAAAAAATTGCTATGTACAATTTTGCTATGTAACCTCACTGTGACCAAATATTGTAGATATCGACCCAATAATACCTACGTGAAAGTAGGTTGTATTACATTCAATAAAAAGAACCTGCGCTACACAACTATACAAACATTACCTTGAATTATACAACTTTTAAATTATTCAAAGCAGACAGAGACAGATGCACTGCCTTAGAAAGTAATTGGCATTCAAGACTGCACCCGCGTGCTGCTGCAGCCGCAAATTGAACCAGCCCCTACTGCCCTCTGGTTACAAGTCCAACTTGGTTACAAGAGATCAACGAGGTTAACAATTTCACTAAGCTCAGATTTACCAAGTCTCCAATCAAACAACAATATTATTAAAGATTTCACTATGAATTCAATCTTTACTCATCACAATCATCAAAATCCAAATTATTTGAGCTAAAATCTGATTAATTTTACAGCTCCATACTTTTTAATGTATACTTAACAATTGTCTCATTTGTTTCTGTTTTTATTTCTCCAAAAGGTTTTAGGAGAAACATCTGAGACCAGGTGTCTGAGACTCTGAGACTCTCCCTCACATTTTAAGTAATATTTTTTTTAGTAAAATCTGTGGAATTCTGCACAATAAAATAAAAAATGTAAACATGGTAAAATAAATAAATAAAACGAGCTGATAACACTACATTCCTATCGGAAGGCAGAAGGCTTAGTAAAATTTTACTAACATTTTAGAATTAAGCATGCATGGGGTGAGGCAAATATGAAACTTTTTAATGGCAGGCAATCCTATTCTATGGAAATCTGCGGCTTTCTGAATTTTGTTAGGAAAGTTTTACAGCAACTATTATCAATTAAATGCTAAGATGCTTTTGTGTTTTTTTACAGACACAAATGCCACTATTTCAGTTAACTTGCTTTGTTTTTACGTTAGTCACATCTGACATAGCTTAAGCAAGGTGGAGGTAGTTTACCAGCAGCAAAACAAACTGAATTAGACAGACACTGACAAAAGGAGGTCAGACAACAATAGAAGGACATTTATGAGGACATTTGACAATAATTTCCACGTTTTTTTAATCTGTAGTATCCTGATATCTATAGTATTTGTGGACCTGAGCCTATACAATTTACATTTAACCCAGTAAGAAGAAATGTCCCAGGGCATCTTCTGGCCATTGTCTGACCACAGACAATATGACTTACAACCCCGATCTGAATACTGAATACAGTAATTATATTAAATTATTATCAACAGTGCGTAATGCAATTTTATATAGGAATGTATATACTTTAATCACATTTCTTTACAGATCACACATCATACATGTATTCAAAACAGTTAATTGTTGAATTTAATTGGTTCATTGTGACGTCACTAAACTGACCTAATAATTATCATTATGCATTTGAAATGAATAAATTAAAACAGTGGCAACAAACAATCCAATTTCATTTGATTTTAAAGTCTGGCAGTCAATAATTTTATCCTTAAAAAATTTATTTGATCATGAAAATGACATTTAGATGTTTGGTCCTGTAAAAATAATTTCTTTGTGCCATACAATAGCTTGAATGTAACTCTACACTATCAATTCTTCTATCCTTCAACTACTATATGCGAACCTACGAATATGCAAGTTAGTTCCTGCCTTTATATAACTACACCAGCTTCGACTACCTGATCCACTCTGTCCACTCATTAACGTAACAGGTTACAACATGTTTGTAATGTAGAAAATTTGGGTTTTATTAGTGATGACTTTAATAGGTTTGCTATCAGGTATCCTCTCATCACCTTCTCAACCTGCTTCCCTAGGTTTTACATATAGGAAAGGCAAAAAATATGTATTATATTGTCCAGTTTTTTCCTTGAACAATGAGGCGAGTTATGCGACCACCATTCTCGTTTCTGCAGGAATTACTTACTGTAGTAAAACTCAACATGGCATGACATCGGCTTCACATTCTCTATATATTACACAGAATCTTTAGAATTAAGTAACAAGTGGCAAGACAATTTACAGATTATCTTGCTGTCTGTGAGTAAATCCAACAAGCACTACAAATGTGCCTAAGAGATTTGTTATTACACTTTTAATGACAAAGCTCAGTCCACTTTTTTAATTTCATGCTCTCTCTCTTGGTCAGCTTAATCAAATGCAAGCCTTTTTTCATATTCTTCAGTGTGCACTTAGTAAATGAATTGTGTGTTATTAATGTACACTTCCATATTTATTAGCTATATTCATAAAAAAATGCTAAATGATCGTAACAGTATCATATAACATTAACATATATAATTCAATTTTGAACTTTAGTCCACAATACTATTTTGAGGCTGTATTACTTGAATATCAAGAAAAATTATTGCATTACTTTTTACACACGGTAAACCAAAACGTCCAAGTCACTTAAGTTGCATTCTTGAAAACTGGAGCATGTAGGTGCAATCTACTTAGACACCATTACAAGATTATTTTTTTTACACATGGAATGCAAGAAAATAAGGAAAGACGAGGGAGTAAATGTCCTAATGGAATTTCTAACATCTTATCAAATTAAATAAAAACACAAATGTGTGGCTTGCCTAAAGCAGAACATGCCAATAATAGCCATGTAGCTGTTATTTCTGTTTTTTAAATAAGATGCATGCTTTTAAATTTGCCTGAAACCATACAACAATAGGACCTGCAGTCATGTAAAAACACAACATTACAGTGCCCTGATATCATAACAACAGCTTTGAGATCAGGTAAAATGTTTTTACTGAGAGTGTGCCATGTTGTGAATATCCATTATTCTCCGCAATGTCTCTGGAAATGTCATTTGAGAAGGAAGAGCTTTCCTATGGGGCCTCTGGCAAAATCCAGGTTGTAAAAAGGCAAAAGGATTCTGCAGGTTTTGCATTTGTAACATTTAAAATTCTTGTACAACTGTCAAAACTGAACAGTTTCCAGCACTTCTGAGCTGTTAAAAGTTAATTCATACAACTTGCATTAGGACATTAACACACTGATGGAACTCTTTATATAGATATGCACAGGATCTGCCTTTTGTTTATGTTTTGATTTTTCACCAGAACTATCTGGTGCTAGTCTGCGCTTCAAAAAGACAAGTCAAAGAAGGCAAAGCCTAAATTGTTTGAACTTTGAGCCTGCTGTTGCATTTGTAGTTATTGACTTTCTATAGTAATTCTTTGATGAAAATCTAAACCCTGATTCTGTGAATTTTGCATGATAACATTCCTAATTCAGATGCGTGCCAGTGTCTCACAAATGTGCAAAAAAAAGAGTGTTAATCCCAAATTATGTAAATATATTTAAAAAATGCTTGTCCCACTCAGGTACTGAGGTCCCTAACAGCTAAATTTAAAAATGAATTAAATAAAGATTAAGATGACAGGAAGGATCGCCAGACGTGCTGTTTGTGGAAGTGCAATATTAGCATCTTTGCACAACCTTCCAAAAGTCTCCAGCATTATTAATGAGTAGCTGCAGTTTATGAGAAAAATATAGGGGGATAATATAGTGAAAGTGACCTATTTGTCAGATATGGTAACCCATACCCGAAATGTGACCTCTGCAAGTCGTGAACACGCACACACCCGGAGCAGTGGGCAGCACGTTACTGCGCCCGGGGAGCAATCAGGGGTTAGGTGCCTTGCTCAAGGGCACTTCAGTTGCAACCCCCCAGTGCTGGAATTGAACCACCAACCTGCTGATTACAAGCCCAACTCACTAACCAGTAGGCCACAACTGCCCCATATGAGGAATAATATAGGGCTGAGGCATTTGTCCTCACCTCTTTTTCTGGTCATCGAATGCTGAGCATCTGAGCAATCCTGGAGGGTGTCCATTTTTGCATTCTCCTCAACATGCAGGGTTGTCGGCGACCATGATGAACTGTGTTGTGATGGATAGTGATTGTGAAACTGTTTAAGCTCAGAAGTGACTTCTTGAACTTTCCTCTTTTCCCTCTTAAGCATGCTCACTAATATACCTGAATAGCTTGAATTAAGGAAAATTATTTGTTACATACCTATGCATATATAAAACAACATATAAAACAACCTCTATAAAACCGCATGCATCATCTAGAAGGTGAAAGTGATATATTTGACATATATGGTAACCCATACCCGAAAAGTGACCTCTGCATTAACCCATCACTGGTGAGGAGTGAACACACACTACAAGTCATGCACACACACACACAGAGCAGTGGGCAGCACTGCTGCACCCGGGGAGCAAAACTTGGATAACTGTCAGAGCCTGACATGACTGCATCTACCCTGATCTTATAGAATCTAGCAAATGTGTTGCCTGCAGTTCTACACATGCCAAGATGAAAGTAAGCACAGTCATGAATGCCGCCTTCTGAGAGGGCTTACTGGGGGACCACAAGGACCAAAGAGATCCAAAGAGGGGATTAATCGAGGCCTATGTGGCCTCTTAGGAACCTGATGATCAGGTTGTGCTTGCCTAGGGACTTCCCATTCAGTAAACCATGATGTGCTGCAAAGACAGCTTTGTAGAAGACAGCCATCTCTCCAATAGTTCCTGTAACAAGGTAACACGGTCAGTGTTGGGACATCTCTGTTGGTCTTCCCCTCAGGAAGAGAAACAGTCCACAAAAAGACAGCACTTCAGAGTACAGCTGCCTTGTAGAGGGGTCTCTAGCCTAAATTGTACTGTTTGTCCTTGTCCCGTCCAGGGGCCAGACGTTGAGATTCCAAAGGTCTGGCTAAGGATGTCAGATTGTGCCCTGCTTCTGAGAAAAAAGGTTTTTACCTCACAGGAATTCACCAGGGAGGAGCTGTTGTACTCCGAGACAAGTCTGGGTGGGCCAGTGTAGTGCAAGTAATTAGACTACGATGCAACATCTTAAAATGCACTGAATTTTTTGTTTTTTCAAGACACTGATTAAAAGGAAACCCCTAAGTTTAACAACTGACATCTTGGCAGAGGTTTTCCTCAACTGACAAAACCAATTTTGGGCAGCAGTGGCGTGCATGGGTTCTCAAACCCCTGCATGTTTTGTGTCAATGTAAATGTGCCCCTCTCTGGTCAAAGCAAATAACAACAATAATAATTATTATTATATTAAATAACAGCATGCTTCTATACCATTTCAACTAACAATAAACATCAATAAAAAGTTGAAACTTGGCCAACCAGGATTACTAGCACTCCAGAGCCTCTCCACAACCTGGCCGCCACACCAAAGCCTCTCAATAACATGGGGCCACACCAAAGCCTCGCCACAATGCAGCTGCTGCACCAGAGCCTTCACGTCTTTGCTCCTTTTCTCTCCTGGATTATACTGTCTCTTGTAGGAGTGTCTGAAAGCCATTTCTTAACGGGGGGATATATTACACCAGCATGCTGCCAGTGCCCTTGTGCTCCACCAGAGGACGCTCCTGCCACCTGTTCTGTTGTTTACTATGACTCCATTTCCCAGAACCTTTTGTGTGTCATTATCTGAACCATGTTCAACCTGTGCCTCATTGTCTTTGTCTATTTATGCCAGTCTGCTCAGTCATTCTTTGCGAATTTATGTGTAACACTGCAATTCTGACTGCTCTCTCTGTGTCCCTGTGTTTCCCTGTGTTTTTTGAGTATGTTACAGGTAGGTAAAGTTTCTTTTACAGCACTACTTAGCAGTATAATACCCGCAAGTACTCAAAATACAAGTTGTTACACTTATGGCACATTGTAAGTCTGTAACAGTGATGTGCAAGCAAAAACAATGGTGTCAAAAAGAATGACTGTGTGGAATGACTCTTACATAATTGACTCTTACATCTTTATATTTGTTAAATAAATAGCTAACCCAAAAATTAAAATTCTTATAATTTACTCACCATCATGCCATCTGAAGTGTATTTTACTTACTCCTGCCGAACACAACCAGTGTTATATTAAATAATATCCTGGCTCCTACCTGCTTTGTAAAGGGTGAATAAATTGGTAGAAATGGAAAGTTATGTAAAGGATACTGATCTCATTATCACGTTGGGTCAATATGTCTCTCAGTTTCTGGACTTTTGCATGTGCATCTTCTTCATCAGACAAGCCTGTTAATGAAGTACTGCTGCCATTACCTGCCCTGTTTTGAGCAAAAGGTCTCTCTTGCAATCTTGCCTGGAAAGAAAGAAAACTTTTTTATCGCAATACGAAGAAAAATTGGCCAACCAATAAAGTTCATGATTTTGATCTTTTGGCTTGGAGTCGCTACTATTACAGTGTCACAAGAAGCAGTTCTAGTCCTTGGTGTCTGAGTATAAAGAGATTTTTATAAACATATGCCACAATGACTTCAAAAATCTAGATAGGAGGGAGTTTTTGTAGCAAAGAATAACTAATTAGATGGGAGGGTATTTCTGTTTTTCCGTACGTGCCACCTGCTGTCAGAGAGTAAATCGCATTTTCATTTCGCCCATCTTCTGTGTAGTTTCCAATTTCTGTTTAATTATGATCTGAATATACAAAATGCATGCAAAACTTACAACTAATTGTCATGACCAAGACTGTAAATAGTCTTTTATAAGGGGCAGACAGTCACTAAATGTTTACAATGTATGATTTAACAATTATTACCTACAATATAATACTGTATTTAGAATTGTCCTGTAAAAACACACAATATACAGCATTGTGATTATACATACAATTAATATAATAGTGAATTGTGTTTCATTTGAAGTCACCATTACAGTGTTTAGCTTTCCCTTTGGCTAAATTTGTGCAGAATGCCGTTAACATGTGTTTATGTATAATAAATGATATAATGATATAAATAAATATATTACCAGATAGCATAGAAAAGGTCACAAGAGAGGGGCAAACCAAATGAGATTTAAGAGAAAATAAATGGCATTGATAATATTAGAAAACAAGTTGGAAAAGGATATTTAGCAGGAACTTGTACCTTAAGCAAAGAGAAACAGTGGTGAATTTTCCTCATGTCAGGTCCCAGGTCTAACAATACTTCAGGATTAGGGTCTCCCAAAAACACCCTCACATTCTCCTCCAGTCTATGATGAACAACACAAACAAATAAGACTAATCTTCATGCCTCATCCAGTTAAACAAAACAAATATTAGGTTTTGGTGGAAATATCACAGTGGTTCTCAACTGGATTTGGACTTATGCTTTACAAAGGTAGTACAAGTACATGCCACGCTACCAGTTAAGAGCAAATGGCGGCACATGTACACCGCAAGGCTCATCGTCTCCCCAGATTTCGCAAATCGCAAAGTGACTTAGTGTGTATTTACAGCTAACAAGTATTTTTAGACATAGGCCACAGTTTGCCCTTTAATCTACTTCCAGCTCCCATGGGAAATCACCAGAACACAGTGAAACTGTAATGCCTCCCGCCAAGACAAGTTTAACCACTTCTTTGCTCACTTTGATGAAGATATTATTTATCACAGCAGAAATGCTCTCTACAACCAATGTATATTCAGCACCGAGCAGAGAAGATGCACACAGAAGTCAGCAGACACACTCATTCATATGCAGCTGGATTCTGGATTTTCTGCCTCAATCTGTAAAGTTGGGCAATCACATGTCCTCAATACTCATCATGAACACCGGTGTCCCACAGGGCTGTGTGCTGAGCCCATTGCTCTACTCTCTGGATTAGAAACAACTATGAATGTGGGGATTCAAAACCTGTCAACATAGTGCTCCACCAACAACCTTCCGCTCAATGCCTTGAAGACCAAAGAGCACCTCAGGAAATCTAAAATTGGCAGTCACTCCCCTGTCTTATTAAACGGGACTGAAGTAAACCGAGTCTCCAGCTTTAAGTTACTGGGTGTCCACCTCTATGAGGATCTGTCGTGGCATTCAAACATTTCGTTTCTGGTTTGAAAAGCACCACAATGGTTACACTTCCTGAGAAGACTTAGAAAAGCTTATCTGTGTCCTTGGCACAAATGATGTTAGTCTCCGTCAGTCGGAAATGACTAAAGATAATATTAAAGAGGTGTGTGAACTTGCTAGTACGATGTCGGACACAGTAATATTCTCTGGCCCCAGAACACAGATCATAATGTAGATGTGCTTGACAGAAACGTGGCTAAAACGAGACGATTACATTACATTAAATGAGTCTATCCCCTAAAATTACTGCTATAAGCATGAGCCATGTCCAAAAGGCGTGGACGAGGTGTTGCTGCACTTTATAGGAATACGTTTACAGATACGCACAGATCTTACTCTTTCGAATTAACGGTGCTCCATATAACTTAATCTGGGGTAAATAATAAGTAGTTTATCATTTCTACAGGCTACTGTCTACAGGCCACAAGGGTACCACAAAGGCTTCATTAAATAATTTGCGGACTTTTGTTGTTGATTTTGACATCCACGTGGATAATGAAAAGGATGCATTGAGGTTGGCTTTCAAAGACATTTTGAACTCCATCAGTGTCTCACAACATGTGTCAGGACCCACTCATTGTTGTAATCATACGTTAGATTTAATACTGTCCTATGGTGTTGTTCCTCTAAAGTTAAAAAAAAGGGCATACCCACACCCTAAAAACAGCAGCCCAGAAAATGGAACGCAACTGAAAGCAAACAAAACTGGAGGTATTCTGTACAGCACGAAAGGAGAGCGTTTCAAATTACACAAAGGCCTTAAAAACCTCCAGATCTGTCTACTTTGTAAATCTTTTAGAAGCAAATAAACACAACCCTAGATATTTATTTGACACAGTGGCTAAATTAACCAAAGATAAAGCATCATCTGCTTCTGACAGTTGCCAATTTCATAGCGATGATTTTATGAATTCCTGTAATAACAAAATAGATACTGCCAGAGAACAAATCATAAACATGCAATTGCCTGCACAATCACATCAGATGGGGCATCATAACGTGCCCAAGGAACAACTCCAGTCATTCTCTACTATAGATAGGGATGAACTTTCAAAAATAATTAAATCATCTACATCAACATGTATGCTAGATCCTATACCTACCAGATTGCTAAAAGAGATGCTTCCTGAAATTATAGATCCTCTACATAGTATTATTAATTCACCATTGGTGTTCAGATATGTCCTAAAACCTTACAAACTGGCTGTTATCAGACCCCTTATTAAAAAAACACAACTTGAACCCAGGAAACTAGTAAATTACAGACCCATCTCAAATTTACCTTTGATTTAAAATATACAGAAAAAGGTGGAGTCTTCACAGATATGTTCATTCTTGGAAAGAAATGGTATCTGCAAGAATTTACATTCAGGATTCAGACCATATCATAGACTGCTTTTATCAGAGTGACAAATGATTTGCTCTTGTCGGACGATCCTGGCTGCATCTCTTTTTTACTCAAACTTAGCTCAGCCTTTGACACTATTGATGACAACACTCTTTTAAACAGCCTTGAAAATTACGTTGACATAAATGGAACTGGCATGGTTTCAATAATATTCATCTGACCGATTCCAGTTTGTTGCTGTGAGTAAAAAGGTGTCATACCGATCACAAGTTTAGTATGGAGTACCACAGGGCTCAGTGCTTGGGCCTATACTTTTCATGAAGTGAGTTGTCATTGTTATGCTGATAATACTCAACTGTACACTTCTTCTAAACCCAATGAGACGCATAAATTCCCCAAACTAACAGAATGCATAGTCAATATCAAAACTTGGATGACTAGCAACAGAAGTTTTACTGGACCAAAATCTTCTAAACGGAACAACCTAGTACAATATCTCGCACTTGATGGATGCTCTATAAAGCCTGCCTTATTAGCCAAAAATTGGGTTTCATTTTTGATAATTTGTCCTTTAAACCACATTTCCAATATTTGTAAAACTGCATTTTTTCATCTAAGTCAGACACCGAAAATTAATTAATGCATTCATGACATCAAGATGATGATTATTGCAATCCCCTACTCAGTGGCTGCCCTGCAGGATTAATACAAAAACTCCAACTGGTTCAGAATGCAACAGCCAGAGTTCGCATGAGAATGAACAAGTATGACCATATTAGCCCGGTTTTGTCAAGACTGTGTATAAACTATCAAGCATCGTATAAACTTCAAAGTTTTGCTGATTACCTACAAGGCCCTGAATGGTTTAGCTCCTCAATTCCTAAGCAAGCTCCTCTCTTATTACAGTCCTTTGCGTTCACTGTGATCTGAAAATTGATAATATCCAGAATTTCAAAATCAAGCGCTGGTCGTAGATCCTTTTCATATTTGGCACCCAAACTCTGGAACAGTCTTCCCAGTGTTGTCCGGGAGGTAGATACACTATGCCAGTTTAAATCTAGATTAAAGGCCCACCTCTTTAATCTATCCTACACACAGATTTATTACTCAAATTCCTTAAGGGATTATTATTCTGTATTAATTAGGTAAACTGGAACGGGACACTTCCCATAAGAACAGATGTACTATATCCACACTAAATCTGTCTGTCTTTCATTTCCCCAAGGTCCTGTAGTCAGCTGGATCTGAACCTTGGGACCAGATGGTGGGTGATAGGATGATACGACCCCTAAAACAGATCATTAAGATCTGATGGACTTTTTTAGTAAACTTACCCAGCTACCTCCAGCCTAGGTAGTTTCTATATTTTGTTCCCTGCCAGAGGAGAATTGGCCCTCCCAGTCAAGCCTGGTTTCTCCCAAGGTTTTTGTTCTCCATCTTTACACCATTGGAGTTTTGGTTCCTTGCCACTGTCGCCCTGTTGCTTGCTTACTCGGAGACTGCTGACATCTATCTTGTGGGTTTGTAAATTGTTAATACTGCTTCTAGCAAAATGATAATTACACTCCACAAGACTTTTCTATTTTCTTATTTATTTGTGTTCAATTCTCTTCTATTCTCCTACATTGTGTAATCATTAGATATTATTATTGTATATAATTTATGTATGTATTTTACTTTTGTGTGTTGTGTGTATTTCATGGTAGTATTGCAAATCCCTTATACCCGTCCCATAAGATGTTATCTTTCTATATGCCATCTCTATGTAAGCTGGAACGGCATGTCTTGCTTAATGATAGTTTTAATGGTAATAATGTAGTTTTATTGGTTTAGTCAACCTTTTATTCATAAACCTACTATAAAACTAGTATGCCTAATTAGTCTTCATAATATACATCTCACATTATTTGCAATAAAACCAAGTATTCTTTGTTGAACATGTCTGACATTTGTTCTGTGTTTTATTACTATTACTGTTTTGGATTATTTGTAAAGTTGCTTTGAAGCAATGTAACGTTGTAGACTGCGCTATATAAATAATATTGAATTAAATTAAACATCATCATTATTCAGTTCTGTCACCCTGTTTACATTCAGCTCATTCTCCAAACCATCACAACAATACCATAATTGGCATTTAATTTTAACTATATAGCATGCCTTCATTTATCATACTTGTACGCAGTACAAATACAAGTTTATCATACTTGTATTTGTACGCAGTGAACTACCTATTTTTTTAATGCATACTGTTGCACATTCTTCCTTGTACATATTCTGTATTTAATTCTTATGTTGTTCCTTACGTAAATACATACAGTCCCTGCATACTTGCTCATCAACTTCTGTACATAACAACCTACTATTAATCCATTGTACATATACTGCATATACACACACACACACGCATCTTGGCATACTTTCCACCAGTCTTTCACATTGCTGTTGGGTGACTTTATGCTACTCATTCCTGAGGTTTTCAATGGGCTCAAATCTGGAGATGTGATACCTGGCTGTGTGGCATGGAGCATTGTCCTGCTGCAAAAACCTATCCTCAGAGTTGGGGAACATTGTCAGAGCAGAAGGAAGCAAGTTTTCTTCCAGGACAACCCTGTATGTGGCTTGATTCATGTGCCCTTCACAAAGACGACTCCAACTCCAGCCTTGCTAATGCACCCCTAAATCATAACAGATCCTTCACCAGATTTCACAGTGAGTGCAATTCACAGTGGCTTGTAGGCCTCTCCGGGTCTCCGTCTAACCATTAGATGACCAGGTGTTGGACAAAGATGAAAATTAGACCCACCAGAGATCACAACCTTACTCCAGTCCTCTACAGTCCAATCCTTATTGTCTTTTGCAAATCTCAGTCTGACTCCTCTTTGCTTCTCATTGATGAAGGAACTTCAGCCCTGCCTCTAGGAGACTGTTTTAAACTGTCCTCGCCGTGCACTTTACACCAGCTGCTATTTTCCAATTTTACTTGATGTAATCCTACGATTTTTGACGGACATTCGAATGAGTTTGGTCATCTCATTCAGTGGAGAGTGGTTTTCACCCTCTACCAGTTTGTAGTTTTGTTGTCCCCAATGTCTGCAGCTTCACCTTGTTCTTATGAACCACTGTCTTTGAAATTTTAAGAATGGAAGCAAACTGACGCTCACTGTATCCCTCTGCTAGTAAAGCCAGAAGTGAACCTTTCTTTTCCTTACTCAAAACTTCCTTTTAACTCTTTTGGCATGGTCAACAGTTATTATTTGATTCCACTTACTTTTAAGGTTCTACTAGCACTTTTTCATCCAGCTGGTCCTATTGCAAGAAGATAGTGATGACCACAACCATGTTTTCTATACTTTTCCTCATTAAATAACATTTGGTTCAGGTGATCACTTAATCAGTACTTCATTAAGCAGAATAAGATCTGCCTGTGATGGAATTCAACAGACACTGAATTGAAATAGCTGCCATAAATAAAATCAGCATCTCTACATTTATGGCAGCCATTCTTATCCAGTGTCTGTTGAATTCCAACACAGCATGTAAAACATGATTCCTTGTGATGAGCTAGTTGCTGTCGCTAAAAAAGAACAAGAGAAAGGCTCATCAGTGTTTTGCTGGAAATGCAAAGGGTCACATTCACCTGCATCCTGTTACTACCCTTCCTCTAAGAACAAAGATACTTCAAAAAACAGTAATGCATTCAATTCTGGTCATCTGTCACAGCCTACAGTAAGTACTGTAATTCAGCAGAACAATTCCGAAATCAAAGATTAGCATGTTGGTAAATATAAAAGAGACAGAGTCCTTTTACTGGCCACAGGTGATACTAGCCCACCTCAGCTGATGGTTTCTCTAGTGGTTCGTCAGTGGAAAGGGGATGCCATTGTAGATACAGGATCTTCTTTCACGCTCCTTTCGGAAAAACTCTGAACTAGTGTAAAGTTGTCTGGGGAAAAAATGCAAGAGTGGGTGGAAGGGCCATTGTACCTGGCTAATAGTGAAGCCAAACAACCTTTAGAATGGACTGAGATGGAAGTTCAAGTAAATAATCGTAATTGTATGGTGCCTACGGCTATTCCGCCAACTCCAACGGTTTCAAGTTTTGAAGTGGAATTGGCAGACCTGGTAGAAAAAGCAGTTCAACATGCACAGTTGAAAGAGGAAGGGAAACTGATGTTGTTAGAACAGCTGCAACAAAATTCTGATGTATGTAGCAATAAACTAACTAAACTAAACACACTAAGTTATTAAGTCACCAGATCTTTCTTACTCAGGAAGTGCCTGTGAAACAGAAACCTTATCGAGTTCCTCTAGCTAAATTAAAAGTTATGAAAGAACTCATTGATGAAATGTTAGCTGCCGAAGTAATTGAACATTCCTCATCTGCTTGGGCTTCCCCAGTGGTCCTAATCCCAAAGCAGACCGGGGAATTACGCTTCTGTGTGTAAATTATCGAAAACTTAATGCTATTACACAAAGTGATGCTTATCCATTGCCCAATATTCAAGAAATTTTGGAATCTTTAGTTGGTGCTTCCATATTCACCTCATTTGATTTGAACAGTGGTTACTGGCAGGTGCACATGGCCCCAGATAGTCAAGACAAAACTGCCTTTGTGTGTTCTTTTGGGCTATTTCATTTTAAGACTATGCCCTTTGGCCTTAAAAACACACCTTCTACGTTTCAACGTTTAATGGAGATAGTTTTGAGAGAACTCAGAGAAAAAGTTTGTTTGGTCTACCTGGATGACATAATAATTTTCTCCCCTAACAAAGACCAACACTTCCAAGACCTGCAGCTGGTGTTGAATAAGATGAGAGAAGCAGGACTCACAATAAACATGAAGTAGAGTAAGTTCTTTTAGAGCACCTTAAAGTTCCTCGGACACATTGTCTCTGAGGATGGTATACAAGTTGACTCTGAAAAGACTCAAGCCATGCATGACTTTCCAATACCTACCAAGTTAAAAAGCCTCCAACGTCTCCTCGGCATGGCAGGTTGGTACCTTAGATTTGTGCCAAATTTTTCCCAAATTGCTGAACCTCTAACAGCACTGAAACGAAAAGGAGTATGATTTACATGGACTGCAGCATGTCAGAATGCCTTTGACAATCTTAAACAACATCTGATGGAACCTCCTATTTTGGGGCACCCACATTTTAATTTACTTTTGGTGGTCTACACAGACTCCAGTGATGTTGGCCTTGGAGCAGTTCTTTGTCAGCAAAGACGGCCAGGAACAGAAAAAGTTCTTGCCTATGCAAGCCGTACTTTGAATCGGGCTGAACGAAATTATTCTACTACTGAACAGGAGTGTCTTGCCGTAGTCTGGGCACTTAAAGTGTCGATATTATCTAGAAGGACGCTACTTCATGTTGTAACAGATCATTCTTCTTTGAAATGGGTATTTAAGACCAATAAACCCAGTACCAGACTGATGAGGTGGGCACTACGTCTACAAGAGTTCACCTTTGCTGTTGAGTATAGGAGAGGAAAATATAATCTTGTTCCTGATGCCTTGTCCCGAATTCTGATGATGAGATGATGTGCTTTCCGATCAAGGACCCCAGTTTGTGTCCGAAACATTCTCTGAAACCTGTAAAGAATGGAATTCCACACAGAAATTCACCACGGCTTACCATCCTCAAACGAATTTCACAGAAAGAGTAAATCGTACTCTGAAGACCATGATAGCCTCTCATCATCACCAGTGGGATCAACACCTTCATGAATTTCGTTTCGCTCTCAATACATTTATGCAAGAGTCTACGGGTGTTACACCTGCTGAGTTAAATCTCAATTGACTTCTCAAAGGTCCACTGGACATGGTGTTACAGCCCCAGGATGTTGCTCCGGATACCGCAATATATAATAATATTGTTCAAATTCAAGATTTAAAGGATCTTGTTGAAAATAATCTTTACAGAGCCCACCTTCGACAAAAGAGGAATTATGACCGTAAAAGAAGGGAACTTTCATTCAAAACAAATGACAGAGTTTGGATGCATTCACACCCTCTCTCAAAAGTTTTCTGGCAAACTTGCCAGGCCTGCCAAAAATGGCAGGGACCCTACCGAGTTGTTCGTCCAATGCCTTTAACTTACCAAGTGGTACAGGAAAAAACGGGGGAGGATTTACGAGTTATACACATCTCCCAGCTAAAAATGTGCTATCCTACCGCCCAACAACTAGATGAGATCCAGCATCGTCAGTTGGTGGAAATATTCAAGGAAGAGGATGCTGATGAAGAATTCCTTGGATTTTCAGATAATGATCTGAAAGTTGATAAGAAAAAAACAGATTCGGCTTATTAGAAGGGGAAGGAAGTGTGACGAGCTAGTTGCTGTCACTGAAAATGTGTTTTAGAGCGTTGCTGATTAGTTCAGAGAAGAATAAAAAAGAAGTGTATGTACACCTGAAGGTAGAACATGTGAGATGTATCCATGGCCTTGCTACCCTAAAATGATCTGAACTAGTCTGGTGGTGGAAGCTAACAATGAGGTTGGAATAATTACATGGAATCTCTTTTTCTTTTACAAGCCATTTCTCCGGCAGTCACACCAGCACTTACTCATATGATTAATACATCTCTTCACATTGGCATTTTCCCCACTTCATTTAAGCAGGCTAGGGTAACCCCACTGCTAAAGAAACCTAACCTAGATCCAACACTTCTTGAAAGCTACAGACTGGTATCCCTGCTTCCATTCATGGCCAAGATTTTAGAAAAAGTCGTGTTCAGTCAACTCTCTGCCTTTCTCTCCCAGAACACCCTTTTGGATATCAACCAATCCGGCTTCAAGAAAGGTCATTCGACCGAGACTGCACTGCTCTCGGTTGTTGAAGACCTCAGACTGGCTAAAGCGGACTC